>BJKM01000768.1:0-140000 GCA_015082035.1 Chaenogobius annularis
CAGGTCTAAAGCCGCCCTTTAGTCAGAGAGGACCTTCTGAACATCGCCTTTAACACAGCTTTTCTGATTGGCCATTGGCTCATGAGCCCTCCCCTTTCAGAGAGCGCGTGGTCCCACAGTTTGGATCTGGATTAGAAAAGATCGGGACGCTGAAGAGTCTGTGCAGCGGCCGGACCCCTGGACTCTGAGACCCCAGAACCCCAGGACCCCAGGACTCTGAGACCCCAGGACCCCAAGACCCCAAGACCCCAGGACCCCAGGACCCCAAGACCCCAGGACCCCAGACCTCCTGGACTCCCGGGGTCCCGAGCCGGACGATGTAAACGAACACTTGGTGAATCTCTTTGTACAAAAGAACGACTTTCACAGTGTTGATTCTTCCACTTTTTGCTCAAAAATCGAACTCATCGTGACAAATAAAAACTAACGTGAGCAATTTCATTTAAAATAAATATATTACAACAAAATGGTTTATTTATTTTTGTTTTTTTTGTTTTTTGTCATTTTGTTGAATTACGTCCAAACAAAAATGTAAATATTCAAATTTGCCAAAAGTATGAACGATTCTAACTCCGCATTTTATCGGTTTTATTGCATAAGAATTGTACTAAAATATATCTCTCAAAAAGCAGAAGAACTTTTTTTTTGTCACGTCTGAGTCTCTTTTGAGAGACGGATGAAAAATAAATGACAAAAACACAAATGTGCAATACATTTACATACAAATATTTATACTTTCTGTGACTTGTACGTGAGCCTTTCGGATGGAAATGCAGAGTTTGTGGACTTTTCCTCAGTTTCGCCCGTCGCTTCACTGCCCCCCCCCCGACGACGCGTGCTGGACCCTGTGCGCCACGAGAGCGTTCCCGTCTCTCCGCCGCTGAGCCCCCGCGCGCGACCACCAGGGGGCGGCGCACGTCCACCCTTTGCGCAGCAGAGGTCGTCTACATTCGTCTGATGTTCCGTTTTCCTCCTCGTTTTTTGGGAGTGAATGTCGCTCGTTTCCTCCAGTTTTTTGTTCTGTTTTGTTTTCTTTCAAAAGTCTGGAAATGATTTTGGTTTCGTTTGCCGGGAGTCGATCCGCGCGCGACCCCGCTCTGCGGTCGTCGACGGCGCGTTCGACCGCGTGAAACCGCTCGACGACGCCAAGCGCTACAACATGCACTAGAACTACGCATGTCGAATCCACGCGTCGAACTCACGTCTTGTCGCGGGTCGTGACTGTTTCTGTGCCCAGCGTTCGCCCTCCGGAGCCCCGCCCCCTTTCACACGGTGCTGGTCAGTTCCCGGGGGGCGGGGCCGTAGCTGATGATCGACAGCTCCGTCTCCGTGTCGGTCTCCGAGAGGACGCCGGCGTGATGGCCCTCGTAGGCGCCGAGCGAAACGCCGCCGCCGCCGAACTGCTGCGACCCGTCGTCCGTCGTGTCCTCGGGGTCCACCGCCAGAAAGCGCCCGTTGTTGCCCCGGCTCCCGTTCCGGCAGTTGCTGTTGCGGTCCACCCCGGACTTGGCGGCGACGAGCAGGGGCGTGACGGAGTGCGAGGGGCAGGACGGCGGCGCCAGCTGGGACTTGGCGCTGGCGGCGTTGGCCCCGGCGTGGTACTGGCAGCGGATGTAGTTGGAGAAGGCCCTGCGGTAGGTTTTGTTGAAGAGCGTGTAGACCAGGGGGTTGACGCCGGACGAGATGTAGCCCACAACACAGAAGAGATTGAGGAGGTCGTGCAGCAGGGACTTCGTCGCACGAGTCGCGGCACAGAACACCGACGTGACGTTCGTGATGAAAGACGGGCACACATGATGAGGAAGAGGAGAGAAGACGATCCCCAGCACCTGCAACCACAACGTACCACCTGGTGACGTTTCCCCGGGCAACCACGGCCAAAAAGTGACACCAACACATGAAACCTGCTCATGTTGTTTGGGTGAATATTCATCAAAGTTTTACACCAATCAACGGGTCATTTGGCGTTTCCCCCGTCGCCCACTGCTCGTCCCTCGTCTCTCCCCCTCCTCCATCCCTCCACATCCTCTTCCTCCCCTCCCCCTCTCGTCTCACCCCCTCTTCTCTCCTCCCTCTTGTATCTCCTCCCTCCTCAACTTCTCCTCCTCTCACCCCTCCTCCACCTATCACTCTCTCGTCTCGACCCTCTTCCCTCCATCATCCCTTTGTCTCTCCCTCCCACCCTCTCCTCCCCTCCACCTCTCCTCTCCAGCTCTCGTCTCTCTCCTCATCCTCTCGTCTCTCTCTCTACCTCGTCTCTCTCTCTCCCTCCCTCTACTCTCCTCTCCTCCCTTCCTCACTCCCCTCCTCATCACCTCCTCAACCCTCTCGTCTCTCTCCCCCTCACCCTCTCGTCTCTCCTCCTCCTCACCTCTCGTCTCTCTCCCCCCTCACCCATCTCCTCCCCCTCTCACCCTCTCGTCTCTCTCCCTCCTCACCTCTCGTCTCTCTCCTCCTCACCCTCCCCCCTCACCCTCCTCACCCTCCCTCCCACTCTCCTCCCCCTCCCTTTCCCCCCTCCCCCTCACCTTGGACGCTTCTTTTCGTTTTGATGGCCTGCATCATGCCCCGGCGCCGCTGCTCGCCCCTTCGCTGCTGTGCTCGTGGTTGCCCCGTGGCGGGCGACGACAGCTGCGACGCCCCCTCTGAGCTCGGGAGGATGCTGATGCTGTCGCCGCAGAGATACTCCTCGGGATCCCGCCTCCTTCTGCCCCCCGCAGGCAGCCCAGGGTGTTGCGCCGGCTCTGGGCAAAGGCTTGAGCTCTGGGGCGAGAGCACAGATGTTCAAACGGTTTTATTACAAGAATCGCTAACACACAGAACAATCAGAAAACATGACTTCCTGTTGAGATAACATGCATGAGAACGGGCTGGTGGTCCGCGCGCCGGCCTAATCATGTGACTAATCCACTATTCAATTCAGCCCACTCGTGTTTGATCATTGTTACAGTTCTGTGGAACTTCAGACTCTAAGACATTCATAATAACGACAGCATTTTTATCCAAACTGAATTCAGAAAAAAGAAACAAAACGGTGTTTGGATCAGTGATTTAACGGCTTTAACGACATGTTTATAAGAAATGTAATAAATGCTTTACGGCAGTGGCATGAATGCTTTACCTTCTATGATTGAACATTATGCCTCGTGCCATAGTGCGCAGTGTTAAACGAGCTTTGGTGTTCGACGCCTTAACGATTTAACGTGTTTCTGACATTGGAAACATCTTGTGTTTAAATTCATTCAGAGAAAAAGATTGCACTTCCTCTGAACACTGAGCGTCCCAGCGCCAGTTCAAATGTGTCTCGATGCACAACAGTAATCAATAATCATCAATAATCATCAATAATCATCAATAATCATGAATCAATAACGCATAACTTCATCAGTGATAAGCAATGAATTATCAATAATCATCATGAATCATAAAAAATCATAGTTGCAGCTTGGTGAGTTCAGCCACGTCCAGTTAAAGGCGGTGTCTGCTGCGGTCACATTAGCGGTCAGATATGCGGTCTATTATGGTCACATTTGTGGTCACATTATCGGTCACATTTTCGGTCACATTTGTGTTCACATATTGGTCACATTGTGGTCATATTTGCAGTCATATTTTTGTCACATTCGGGTCATTTTGCGGTCACATTATGGTCACATTTGCGGTCACATATCGGTCACTGTGTTTAATTATACCAGGGAATCGTTCTGTTCCGGAGAAGTCATCAAGGCCTCCTACGCCGTGTTTTTAAAGACACATTTCAGTCCGACAGAGCTCGTTATAACCTGGACTTGGCCTTTGTTTTCTCGAAACTCGAGGTCCGGCCTCTCGAGGGTCCGGCCTCTCGAGGGTCCGCCTCTCGAGGGTCACCTCTCGAGGGTCGCGGCTCTCGAGGTCGGCTCAGGGTGGCTTCGAGGTCCTCTCGAGGTCCGCTCACTGTGGCTCTCGTGCGTCTTCGTTTAGCAGCTTAGAACGTTTCACTCCAGCAGTGCAATGTCTTCTCACACAGAGCCCCGTGTTCGCACGCTCCACCCTCTGAACCTCCTCGATGTGAGTTCGACGCGACCCCCGTTGTTTCGAACAGAAGTGAGAGTTAATAGGAAGCTTGAGTAAAAGGCCCAGCCCACATTAATCAGATTGGCTCCGGTCAAGGCGTTGTTCAAACAATGAAATGAGAAAATGCATCGGCGAGACACAAATAACAGCTCCGGGATTTGAGTCTGCGCCGCGCGACACCAAACGCTCCAGGTGGGCCGCGGGCGACACAACACCAGAAAGGTTGCCAGTTCAAATCCAGCTCTAATCAGTGCGTGTGTTATTGTGTCGTCGGGCAAGACTCTACGAGCAGAGCAACTAAACACACCGGAAAAGAAATGGTTTCATGTTTTACTTAAATAATAGACTTTCTGTTAGCTCACTGTTAGCTCAGTTAGGTACTTTGCGCACTTGTTTGCTCCCTGTTAGTCCCTGTTAGCTCCCTGTTAGTCACTGTTAGCTTCACTGTTTGTTCACTGTTTGTCACTGTGTACTCAACTGTTTGCTCCCTGTTTTGCTTCACTGTTTTGCTCACTGTTTTTGCTCATGTTAGCTCATGTTAGGTCTACTTCCTGTTTGCGTCTTTATCTCAATGTAGGTTTTTGTTGTGCTAAAAACTATTAATGCTCAACGTTCAGGCAGTGCACAGTGAACGTCACTGACACATTTTAAATACTGAACAAATGAAGTGAAATCTTCCGTATTAAAAGATAAATATTTGTGTCTCAATGCTAACACTAATGCTAATTTAGTAGCATATTAAAATAAACGCTATTACGTTAAACAAACCGGGTGCGCCGGGGCTCGATTTCATAACGATCGTCGTAAATCACGCTCAAACTCACAAAGGCGGCGCGATGACCCGCTCGCGCAACCTTTCCGTCGCGGCGATAAGCGCAGAGTTAATTACACATTAGCGCGAGGCGGAGAACAAGGAAAAACCGGTGATTAGGCGTCATCCTCTTGAGAATACGACGCGGTAAAGCCTCGGCCCGTCTGGATAAATGAAAATAATGAACGACTCTGCGCGCGCAAATTAGAAAACACAACACAAACTGTATCGTTAAAGCGTTTTGCACTGATGGACGAGCCGGAGTGAGAATGCCCGGAAACATCGTTATTTTCGTTTACTCGGTGAAATCTTCTGTTCTAAAGTATTTGTGTCTCAATGCTAACACGAATGCTAATTTAGTAGCATATTAAAATAATGCCCCAAACTAAAGTGATCCACTTTATTTTAGGCTAGGAAAATAATCGGGAAGTCTTTACTTTAAATTATAATCAGTAGTTTATTACAGTTCACATTTTAATTAAAGCGTAAGGGTTCAAAAGATGCTGAAAGTGATTTTTATCGTCTTAAAAACAAAAAAACAGATCGCGTTCACGTTTAGCAGTTTCAGCCGTCCAAACTTGTTAAAAAACATTCTAATTTATTCACAGCGATGAGTTTCTATGAGCTTTTCATGATGAGTTTTGTCATCCAGGTAACGCTAACGACAGCTAGCATGCTAACAGCGCACTTCCTGCTTCACACAGAATAAAACGTTAAACAATTACGTTAAACAAACCGAGTACAGCCACTTTCACCGCACAAACGGCAGAAACAGAAAGCGTCCTGAGTGCGCCGTACCTTCAGGGGGCGCCAGCGTGTTGATCTGGGGGATGGAGAAGGTGGGAGGCGGCTGCAGGCCGGAGCTCAGGGTCGGCTGGTGCAGAGGCTGCTGGGACGAGCTCCGAGCCTCACACAGGAACACGGTGGCCTGCCTCTGGAGGACCTGCACCGGGACGAGAGCCGCCGTCAGACACCTGTGACACGAGCCCCTACTGGTCCGAAACGGCATTGCAATCACACTGAACCCGTCTCGCATTGAGGACACGTCACATCAGAGAGAAACGGCACAAACATGTTTTTACGTCATGGCAAAAGGAATCCATCTCTAGTCATTATTTTTATTGTAGTAGTTTGTAGTTTAATCTTTGGCGCCAAGTATGTTTTTCACTGCAGGGGTCTCGAACCTTTGTGCCTCCGTGAGCTCCTCCTCATGTTCTGAAACATTTTACAGCTTATTTTTTAACAAACTGTTATTTCTGTTGTCTTAAAATTTATCTCAATATTGAAGACAAACTAATGTGTTCTTACCACGGCTAATTTATCTAGTGCTTTTCCATCTTCACCGCACTCAAAGGTTCAACATTCAACTTATCTGTTTATAGGCAGAGGCCCCACAGGGGGTCTGAGGGGGTCTGAGGGGCTCTGAGGGGCTCTGAGGGGCTCTGGGGGGTCTGGAAAACTTTGAAGGAATCATAAGTGATTTCCTGTATCCTGGTGAATTTTAACCATTCATTTGGCTGCATGATGTGTTTTTATTTTATTTTTAGTCAAATAAAATCCCCCCCTTCGCCCCGGTGCCCCCAGGCCCTGGCTCTTCACATCTTCACCTCTCTTCTCTCCTTCCCTGTGGACGGACTGCAGGAAACACTAAACTTATGTTTAATGTTGTAGGTTAATGTCTAAAGTGTGTCTTTTGTAAGAACGAGTCAGTTTGCACTTTCATTCATTCACTCTTTGAACATGAGGCAACATCAAAGAGAAGACATTTTGTAGCCGGACAAAAGCAGAACATGTGGGGTCATTCCCCCAGTGGTCTTGAGGCAGTAGAGGTTACATGACCTGGATGGTGAGGCAGTAGGTGACCACCATGATGACGAGGGGGATGAAGAAGGCCACGAAGGATCCGATCAGCATGAACCGCTCCTCGTTCAGGACGCAGCTGCCGTTCACGAACACTTTGTCCTCGTTGTGGAGTCCGATCACCGGGATGGGCATCGACACTCCTGGAGACGCACAAATAAAACTGTCACTATCCACGCACAACGGAAAGGTCTTGGGTTCTAGTCTCCTTTTGGGTGAGGTTTGCCCGTTTCCTCCTGCTGAGGTTCAGACCAAGACAAAGACAAAGATCTGGAGATGTTTTCCTCCTGAAAGGTGTAAATGGGTCAAATGCAGAGGACACAAATGGACCTGAACCTTAAACATTTGTGACCAGTTAAATCCAACAATATTATTTTATTTAACATATTAAAGACATTCATTCATTCATTCATTTGCCAATATTCTTAACGCTCTGAAGTCAGTACTCGTCATGGTAGTCATACTCTTCATCGTCTAATGGAAATTGCCAATGACTCTCCCAGTCTCTGAAAACAAAAAAGCAGCACAATCCCCACCACTGTTACTAGCAACCATACTGTAAACAAAGACGAACGGCTTTACGCCCTTAAGTATAACCGTTTAAACTGCCAGAAAAACCTTGTTCCTTGTTGAGTCAATCGTCGTACCATTTTGATATAGTTTTGTGCATCGACAAAGAGGGATTGTGGGTTAGTTCTGGGACTTTTTTCCCTTCAGAACGTTGTCACTGTGTTTGAAGCGTTAATAGCTGCGGAACGGTCCTATTTCCCATATTCTTCACGAACTCCCACTTGACCGATGGTAAACTACGGCAAAACCCACGAACACTTTATGAAACCTGGTAATAACGCTGAGAAACACGAAGAGCGTTATATGCGCTTCAGGGTTGGTTCAAATCTCTTTATTGGAGTCTTTTGTAGAGAACATTTGAGTTGGGAACTTGCCTTCCATTTGGCACGAACGCTCCCAAACTCGGGTGGACATAATGTAATCTTCAGCCCCAATTTTCGTAAAATACTCAATACTGGATGACCTCCGAGAACAGTTTCCGAAGGCAAAAGTGAAGCACACGCGACGCCCGCAATCTCAACACCGGCGGCCGCATCTCAACACCGGCGGCCGCATCTCAACACCGGCGCCCGCCCGCATCTCAACACCGGCCCACACGTGTCCAGTTGACTTCCTGGTTGGACTCGAGAGAACGCCATGTCCCGCTTTCATAATGATGGTCGTAAATCACGCTCAAACTCACAAAGGCGGCGCGATGACCCGCTCGCGCAACCTTTCCGTCGCGGCGATAAGCGCAGAGTTAATTACACGTTAGCGCGAGGCGGAGAACAGGGAAAAACCGGTGATTAGGCGTCATCCTCTTGAGAATACGACGCGGAAAAATGAATCTAACGAGCGACAAATTAGAAAACACAAACACAAACTGCATCGTTAAGGCGTGGCCCACGGTTGCCGGGCGCCACGCGGTTGGGGCGACTGGTTTTAAACATGTGTGGCGCGCGAAAAAACTCTTAACGCGGCACATCGTTAAGTTGAGAAAGTCCCCAGACAACTCGGTGGGATCGATGGAGTGTTGGAGCGCGGACGACGAGGAAGACGAGAGGAAGAGACGAGCTTCCTCCGGATGAAGCCGATTTCAAATGTAAAACGTGGTCTGTAACAAGAGGAGAAGAAGAGTTAAAGACGCAGAGGGTCAGGAAACAAGAGAGGAACTGTGCGGACGTGTTTTTATACGAAACACAAACACACAAAATCTTTATGTTATTGATTTAAAGGAATTAACGGTTTTTCGAGAGCACGTCGGGCTGGTGTTTGATCCGTGGACATGGCAACGCTTCAACCGAGCAGGACCAGAGAAAAGAAACAAAATGGGTCAATTTGAAAAAGAGAAATAAGATTTTTAAATTAATGAAATTAACTTATTTTGAATTGATAGCGTTTGTGATCTAAATGATTTGTCTTGGACCAATTGACCGTATTTTTATTTATTTATTTATTTTTCAAACATGCTTTAGTCTCAAAAGCATCCGCATAGAAACGATGAAGACGACGACAGTCTGATTCAAGAACGAGAACATAAAACACCCCCCCTCGTCCCCCATTCCTCCATAAATCATATTTTATACCTTCGTTTCCTTATAATTTTATTTAACATACAATAAAATAATCCTATTCATTACTAGAAGTGTCACTTTTATGCACAATATTATTATTATTATTATTATTATTATTATTGGGTTTAACGTTTCTGTTTTGTCGACTAAAACGTCAGAATGAAAACGTGCTGTGCTTTAGAGATGTTCTTCTTCTGCGCCTCAGTGAAACCTCCCACAGTCTTCCTCATTCCAGAATCTTTTCCTCAGCCTGTCCCTGCGCAGCGAGGGGCCACTCCAGCCCGGCGCAACGAGGACCCCTCCAGCTCGGCGCAGCGGGGGAGGGGCCCTCCAGCCCGGCACAGCGGGGGGGCCCTCCAGCCCGGCACAGCGGGGGGGCCCTCCAGTATCTCTCTGTGTGTTTGTGTTCCTGCAGAAACTTGGAATCGATCTGAAGCGGCGGTTTTTCAAAAGTCTTCACAGAGCGAACGAGAAGACGACGAAAGACGATCCTGGGAAACGGCAACAAAATACCAAGTTTGCGTCAGTCGTTGCAGGTCGTTACCGCGTCGACGCCGTGTCACTCGCCAATAATGTCAGCCGTGGCCTTGGTTTGCGAATAAAGTTCCATCGCGTTCATTCTTAGATTAAAAAAAGACATCGTAAAGTATAAAATCCGTTTCTCTGCACGGGTCTGTTTGCTCGGCGTCACAAATGTCATATTTAAAGCCCCACGTGTAACTTTTTAGCCCAAAGAGATTATGATAATGTTGTTTTTTTGCTAAAAACTCACAAAAACCCACCTTCTTGCTGCTCTCCACAGATCATTCATAAACACACATTTGGACAATCACACGCAGTAAATGTGTTCCCTAAAAACAAGTGTTATTCAGGCTGTTCCTAAAATGACGTGAAAATAGACGTTATAAACAGACCTCCCCCTCTGACAAAGTCGCCACACTGGGAAACTTGAAACAGAGTGCTTTTGCGAGGCTCATCGGAGGAGCAGAGAAGAGGAGCTCGTCAAACACAAGTGCCGCGCCCGGGTTAAAGCTCATGAAGTCACTTTCCTATTGTGGCATGTGTCTTTCCTTGTTAAGGGGGGGGTCTCGTGCGGCGGGGGTCTCGTGCGGCGGGGTCTCGTGCGGCGTCGGCGGGTCTCTCGTGCGGCGGCGGGGTCTCACGCGGCGCATTTCCTGTCAAACACACGTTCTTGCCGCCCACGTTGAGATTATGCAACGCTCGACTCGCTAACATCGATTAGCATAAAACAGCACACACGACACACAGATCTGCAACGCGGCAGCACATAATCCTCCTGCTCCTCTCTGCCCTCCTGCTGCTCTCTCCTGCTCCCTCTCCTGCTCCTCCTCCTGCTCCTCCTCTGCTCTCCCTCGCCTCCTGCTCTCTGCTCTTCTCCTCCTCTTGCTCTCCTCCTCGTTGCTCTGCTCTCCTGTGCTGCTCCTCCTGCTGCTGCTCCTGCTGCTCTCCTTCTGCTCCCCCTCCTGCTTCTTTGCTCCATCCTGCTGTCCTCCTCCTGCTCCTCCACCTCCTCTTGCTCCTTGCTCCCTCCTCTTCTTGCTCTCCTCCTGCTTCATCTGCACTCTTCCTCCTGCCCCTACTCCTCTTGCTCTGTTCCTCTCTTGCTCCTGCTCCTCCTCCTGTTCCTCCTCTTGCTCCTGTCCCTCGCTTGCTCCTGCTCCTCCTCCTCTTTCCTCCTCCTCCTGCTCTCTCTCTGTTCCTCCTCTTGCTCCTGTCCCTTCTTGCTCCTGCTCCCTCTCTTCCTCCTCCTGCTCTCTCCTGTTCTCCTCTTGCTTCCTGTCCTCCTCTTGCTCCTCTTCTCACCTCCTGTTCCTCCTGTTGCTCCTGCTCCTCTCCTGTCCCTCCTCTTGCTCTCCTCTCTTACTCCACCTCCTGTTCCTCTCTTGCTACTGCTCCTCTCTTCTCCTCTCTGTATTCTCTCCTCTGTCCGCTCCTCTTGCTCCTCCCTCTGCTGCTCCTCTTCTCATCCTCCTCTTCCTCTGCTCTGCTCTCCTCCTCTTGGTCCTGCTCCTCCTCCTGTTTTCCTCTCTTTGCTCCTGCTCTCCTCCTCCTCTTTCCTCTTGCTCCTGCTCCTCCTCCTGTTCCTCCTGTTCCTCCTCTTGCTCCTGCTCCTCCTCCTGCTCCTCCTCCTGGCCTCCTCCTGTTCCTCCTCTTTCTCTTCCTCCTCTTGCTCCTCCTCTTACTCCTCCTCCTGTTCCTCCTCTTGCTCCTGCTCCTCCTCCTGTTCCTCCTCTTGCTCCTCCTCCTCTTGCTCCTGCTCCTCCTGCTCCTGAGCTCGATTTAATATGATTTTCTATGGTTGAGTGCACATCTTTATACTGTTTCCTGTGTACTTTCAGGAGGAAACAAGTGGCTGCATTAGAAGTAGAAGTACTAGTTGTAGCAGTAGTATCTGTAGTAGTGGTAGAAGGAGTCATAGTATTAGTAGTAGTCGTAGTAAGCCACATAAAGCTGGTGCAAACAGACACTACTTCACGTTCAGCCTTCGCCCTGTCACAATAAGTACATGACTCATCGTGAGTAAACACCAGAAACAACACATTTTGGGGCTCAATATTTATTGCGTGTATATTTTCTTTGCAACGTTTTGTTAATGTTTGGTTTTACGATAACATATGAGCTGTAGCGGCTCAAATGAGTAACTTCCATGACAGATTATAGACATACCTGACAACTAAGTGCTTCATTCTGCCGTTTATTTATTGCAGCTAATGTTATTAAAATATTTTGTGTTTCTCTCTGCTTTTTGCCGTCTTGTTTTGCCGTTCTCTGTTACACAATCGTCTGGCTGTGGTGTGGAGCCCCTCACACCGCTTTGGATCCAAGAAACGGGCCCAGAGCAGTAGCATTCGAGTACTAGAAGTATTTCCTGTACACGCAGTATAAGTCGCAGTAGTAGTAGTAGTAGTAGTAGTAGTAGTAGTAGTAGTAGTAGTATTTCCTCACGTCCTCGATTCACCTTCAGTTTCACAGCGAGCTTCAGGCCAGTTTGAGTATCAGATCCCATGTTTCTGACAGTCCCTGAACGCACCACAAACCTTTCGACCTTTCAGAACCAGCAGGGGGCCCCAAAAGTCATTAAAAACCCTGTCTGACACCACCAGGCTTCGGGCCCCGGAGACGAGGAAGAGCAGATGTCGACAAGAAATCTGCAAGTCAAAGGACTTCTGGGAAATGTTCTGCATATGAGCCAGAATCAGACTCGGCTTTGGTCCGGCCCCTCTTCACCCGGTCCCTCTTCACCCGGTCCCTCTTCACCCGGTCCCTCTTCACCCGGACTCGGCTTTAGTCCGGTCTCCGGACTCGGCTTTAGTCCGGGTCACCCTTCACCTCCGGATCACTTAATCTCACCCTGACTCGGCTTATAGTCCGGGTCTCCCTCTTCACCACCGGTTCTCCTCTTTCACGCCGGTCATCGGCTTTAGTCGGTCCCATCTTCACCCGGTCCCCTATCACCTCGATACCCCGGTCCGTCGTCACACGGTCCCTCTTCAACTCCTGACTCGCTTAGTCGGCACTGGAGATACGTCTCATCGCGGTCGGTCGCTTTAGTCTCGGGGGCTCCTCTTCACCTGGTCTCGTCTTCAAAACACGGTCGCCCTTCTTCACTTCGGACTCGCTTTAAGTCGCCGGTCCATCTTCCCCGGACTGGCTTTTAGTCGGTCCTCACTATCAACGCCGTACCGTCTTCACCCGTCCGTCTCCCTCCTCACTCGGGACTCTGGTTCTAAGGTCCGGTCCCTCTTCACCCGACTCGGCTTTTAGTCCGGATCCTTCTTGACGCTTGGTCCCTTCTTCCACTCACCGCTCGACTCGGCTTTAGTCGGTCCCTCTTCCACGCATCCCGGTCCATCTTACACCCGGTCCCTCTTCAGCCGGCTCCCATGTCTTGCACCCGATCCCCTACTCTTCATATTCCGTACGTCTGCTTTAGTCCGGTCCCTCTCCATCCGGTCCCTCTTCACCCGGTCCCTCTTCACCCGGTCCCTCTTCACCCGGTCCCTCTTCACCCGGTCCCTCTTCACCCGGTCCCTCTTCACCCGGTCCCTCTTCACCCGCACTCGGCTTTAGTCCAGTTTGTTATTGAATCAGTTTGCGATCTGTTTGAGTAATAATTAGTTTCACTTGTTCTTTTTTTGTGGCCAAATATCAGTTTTTATTTTACGTCAATTATTAATCAAATGTTGGACACTTTGCGTTACTTGCATTACACTTTTACCTTATACTTGTCAATGAATAAACTACAATCTTGGTTACCATTTTAAATCTTGTTTTTGTTACTTCCTTGCTCCCTTAGGTGAGCGAAATGTAATAAATTCACCTTTAATTTCTTTAATCTGACATATTTCTGCATTTCCTGTCGGAGCGATCCTGAAAATGTAAAAACCTGAGATGAACTTTAACTGATGTCAAATGACGTCACAGGCCAAAATGTGGAAGCTGAATATCTCTCACAGAGTCCGAGTTTCTGCGTGCGGTGCCGACGTCTATAATAAAGATTTGTCTTCTCCTGTCAGGCCACTCGAGTGCGTTGTAAACTGGTGGGTCCAGAAGCGGCAGAGAAACTCCCTCTCCGACGGTCACGTTCACTTCAGCGTCTTCGTGACCACGGGGCGAGACTTTGTGCCCGTTCTCGTTTCGTGTGGATAGGCCCAGGAATGTCTGTATATTACATCTCCACAACTCCGACAGTTTGTGCTAATGTCCTTCCCCAGAATCATCCCATTGTCGCGCTCTACTGCCCTCAAACTGTCCACACATTTCCCATGAGAACTTCAGCTCGGAAAAATAAAAACACGGCCAAAAGGATTATTAAAAAGGATTCTTCTTTTTTGGTAAATAATTCAATAAATGACCAAGAACTGTTTCCCATTTAATTGTTTTTTGGGTAAAAGAGCCAGAGACCAGTGAGAACATCCTTCCAACTCTTTGACTGTATTTTAAATGTGAATAAACATTGAGCGTGAAAAGCATTATTTCTGTAGAGTTTGAAGCCAGATCCTCTGAACCGTGTCGCGTCGCACTGACTTCAGGCCAAACCCTCCGACTTCTCATTATGGCCACGGCTCAGTTTGGTTCTGCAGTGGGTTGCGTCCTGAGTGTTAAACCAGAGACACGAGTGTTACACCTGAGACACGAGTGTAACACCTGAGACACGAGCGTAACACCTGAGACACAAGTGTTACACCTGAGACACGAGTGTAACACCTGAGACACGAGTGTAACACCTGAGACACGAGTGTAACCTGAGACACGAGTGAACACCTGACACGAGTGTAACACCTGACACACAAGTGTTACACCTGAACACGAGTGTACACGAGACACGAGTGTAACACCTGAGACACGAGACACGAGTGTTACACCTGAGACACGAGTGTTACACCTGAGACATGAGTGTACACCTGAGACACGAGTGTACACCTGACCTGAGACACACTGAGACATGAGTGTTACACCTGAGACACGAGTGTAACACCTGAGACATGAGTGTATCTGAGACACGAGTGTACACCGAGATAAGTGTTACACCTGAGACACGAGTGTAACACCTGAGACACGAGTGTAACACCTGAGAGCACGAGTGTTACACCTGAAACATGAGTGTTACACCTGAGACTGAGACATGAGTGTAACATCTGAGTGTACACCTGAGTGTTACACCTGAGACATAAGTGTTACACCTGAGACACGAGTGTAACACCTGAACACGAGATGTAACACCTGAGACAACACACCTGAGACACGAGTGTTACACCTGAACACGAGTGTAACACCTGAGACACGAGTGAACACCTGAGACACGAGTGTTACACCTGAGACACGAGTGTTACACCTGAGACATGAGGTAACACCTTAGACAAGAGTGTTACACCTGAGACATAAGTGTTACACCTGAACATGAGTGTTAACACCTGAGACACGAGTGTAACACCTGAGACACGAGTGTAACACCACGGTGTGAGACACGAGGTACACCTGAGACATGAGTGTAACACCTGAGACACGAGTGAGACACGAGTGTACACCTGAGACTTGAGTTGTAACACCTGAGACACGAGTGTAACACCTGAGAGAAACAGTGTTACACCTGAGACATGAGTGTAACACCTGAGAACATGAGAGTGTAAGAGACACCTGAGACACGAATGTAAACACCTGAACATGAGGTAACACCTGAGACATGAGTGTAACACCTGAGACGAACACCTGAGACTTGAGTGTAACACCTGAGACACGAGTTGTAACACCTGAGACATGAGTGTAACACCTGAGACACGAGTGTAAGACACCTGAGACATGAGTGTTACACCTGAACATGAGACATGAGTGTTACACCTGAGTGTAACACCTGACACACAAGTGTTGACACACTTACACCTGAGACATGAGTTACACCTGACACACAAGTACAACACTGAGACACGAGTGTAACACACCTTGAGACACGAGTGTAAACACCTGAGACACGAGTGTTAACACCTGAAACACAGTGTAACACCTGAGACACGAGTGTAACACCTGAGACACGAGATGAGTACACCTGAACACGAGTGTTACACCTGACACACAAGTGTACACCTGAGACACGGCCAGACATGAGTGTAACACCTGAACATGAGTACACCTGAGACACAGTGTAACACCTGAGACACGAGTGTAACACCGAGACATGAGAGACATGTAACACCTGAGACACGAGTGTAACACCTGACACACAAGTGTTACACCTGAGACACGAGTTAACACCTGAGACACCAGTGTTACACCTGACACTGGTAACACCTGGACCTGTACACCTGAGTGTTACACCTGAGACACGAGTGTAACACCTGAGACATGAGGTAACACCTTGAGACAGAGTGTAACACCTGAGACACGAGACACGAGTGTTACACCTGACACACAAGTGTTACACCTGAACACGAGTGTAACACCTTAACACCTGAGTGAACACCGAGACACGAGTGTAAACACCTGAGACACGAGTGTAACACCTGAGACACGATGTTACACCTGAGACACGAGTGTACACCTGACACACAAGTGTTACACCTGAGACACGAGTGTACCTGACACCTGAGAGACATGAGACATGAGTGTAACACCTGAGACACGAGTGTAACACCTAGACACGAGTGTAACACCTGAGCACACCTGAGTGGAACACCTGAGTACACTGAGTGTAACACCTGATACATGAGTGTACACCTGACACGAGTGTAACACCTGAGACACGAGTGTACACCTGAGACACGAGTGTTAACACCTGAGACACGAGTGTTACACACCTGACCACCGAGTGTTACACCTGAGACACGAGTGTAACACCTGAGACATGAGTGTAACACCTGATACATGAGTGTAACACCTCATGAGTGTAACACCTGAGACATGTGTAACACCTGATACATGAAGTTGTAACACCTGAGACACGAGAGTGTAACACCTGAACACAAGTGTAACACACGAGTGTAACACCAGAGAGTGTAACACCAGAGACATAAAGCTTTTCTCTCTTCAAACACATTATGTGAATTATGTCTATTGGAGGTTTTGGCCAGGGTTAGGGCCCTAACCCTCAGGCCAGCGTCGTGGTGGCATAATAATGATAATACATAAAACTACACACACATACATACACATATATAATATATATATATATATATATATATATATATATATATATATATATATATATATATATATATATATATATATATATATATATACATATATATATATATATATATATATAATACAAATAAACCCTTTATTTATGTGTATTCCCATTCTAATTTGTTGCTGTTCTTCTGTTTAGTTTCATAAATGCCAATAAATTCCAGATCATCCCGACAGACATTTGCAACTTTAAAATGTCTGCATAAAAAAAAGAGAAAGACTGGTTTCTCTGTGGTGTTGAGGTATCGAGCATTAAAGAGTTCCCTCGATAACAACAGTGCGTAACCCGGCAACACCAGCGTGAGTGTCTGACCTATGGAGATGGTCCAGACGGCGGCGATCTTCATCATGGCCTTGGTCCGGGAGTTGAAGCGGCTGTGCTCGATGGGGTTCCTGATGGCCACGTAGCGGTCGAGCGAGATGGCGCACAGGTGCATGATGGACGCCGTGGAGAAGAGGACGTCCAGGTAGATCCAGATGGGACAGAGCGCGCTGGGGAGGGGCCACGCGTAGTCTGAGGAGAGGGAGAGAAACGGGTGAGGAACGGGTGAGGAGCGAGAATCGTCTCGTCCTCAAACCTGGTCGAACAGAAAAACCAGGTGAAGAGGGGAGAAACAGACGTGAAAAAAGAACATGAAGGTTAAAGGTTTGTTATTGTTGTTCTTCTGGGCTCGGACATGTCATACTCACAGAAGAGCCTTACCCTTTTGGCGGAGAGCTGACCTTTACGTGGCCCTACTATAATTTGGTTCATGTGCTTCTTTTCCAGTACAGTGACAGTGTAAAAGCAGCTCTTGGGGTCAGTTACAGAGCTTTTTCCATCATCATCTGAGAACTAGGAAGCGTGCTTAAAGAAGATCTATTGTGTCTCTTTTGTCTTCTGCAGCTCTCATCTACAACAGGCGTAGGTCTTTTACGTTGGTTTTTTTTGGACATTTTAAGCATCTCGTCTGTGGAAAGCTGTTTCATAAGACAGTCAAATGAAGGCAAACCCGAGCGTGACGCGGTGGAGACCTGGACCGACGCAGCGGCAGAATAAAGACGACTCAAACATGAAAGAATCGCTCTGAATACAACGTCAGCGGTTTGATGACAAGAAGGTCAGTTACGATAACGTTGAAAGCTCCTTAAAGTCATGACGAATGTGTTCGGTAAACGGTATCGTACGGGCGTGGCCACTGCGCCGCTGGTGTCGTTTTATCACTCTGGCGATAATATGTTGTGTTGTCTTGCGTTTCTGCTGGTAGAAACGTGCCTCGGACTAGAATCTGGCGCAGTTACACTTGTTTGCACTCGTTCATTAATACGCACTTGCGCCGCAGTTCCACCTTTCGAAGTACAGAAATACATACTTCGACCTCGACGTTTCAGCAGTTATCTCGCTTAGCCGCTCTCGCTGGGACTCGATCGTTCTGGAGAAGACTCGATTGTTCTGGACGAGACTCAATCGTTCTGGAGAAGACTCGATCGTTCTGGAGAAGACTCAATCGTTCTGGAGAAGACTCAATCGTTCTGGACAAGACTCGATTGTTCTGGACGAGACTCAATCGTTCTGGAGAAGACTCGATCCTTCTGGACAAGACTCGATTGTTCTGGACGAGACTCAATCGTTCTGGAGAAGACTCGATCCTTCTGGAGAAGACTCGATCGTTCTGGAGAAGACGCGATCGTTCTGGAGAAGACTCGATTGTTCTGGAGAAGACTCGATCCTTCTGGAGAAGACTCGATCGTTCTGGAGAAGACGCGATCGTTCTGGAGAAGACTCGATTGTTCTGGACAAGACTCGATTGTTCTGGACAAGACTCAATCCTTCTGGAGAAGACTCGATCGTTCTGGAGAAGACTCGATCGTTCTGGAGAAGATCGTTCTGGAGAAGACTCGCATTGTTCTTGGAGAAGACTCGATCGTTCTGAGGAGACTCGATGTCTGAGAAAAGACTCGAGTCGTTCTGGAGAAACTCGATTCTGGCGGAACTCGATCGTTCTTGACAAGACTCGATCGTTCTGGAAATCGATGTCTGACAAGACTAATCCTTCTGGAGAAGACTCGATCGTTCTGGGGAAAGACTCGATCGTTCTGGACAAGACTCGATTGTTCTGGACAAGACTCAATCCTTCTGGAGAAGACTCGAATCTTCTGGAGAAGACTCCGTTCTGGAGAAGACCGATCGTTCTGGACAAGACTCGATTGTTCTGACGAGACCAATCGTTCTGGGAAGAAGAAGACCGATTTTCTGGAGAAGACTCGATCGTTCTGGAGAAGACTCGATCGTTCTGGAGAAGACTCGACTCGTTCTGGACAAGACTCGATTGTTCTGGACGAGACTCAATCGTTCTGGAGAAGACTCGATCGTTCTGGAGAAGACTCGATCGTTCTGGAGAAGATTGTTCTGGAGAAGACTCGATCTGTTCTGGAGAGACCGATTTCTGAAAGACTCGATGTTCTGAGAACGATTCTGGAGAAGACCGATTTCTGGAAAGACTCATCTTGCGGACAAGACTCGATCGTTGGACAAGACTCGATCGTTTGCTGAGGAAAGACTCGATCGTTCCGTTTTGAGCCCGCGCGCGTTCCGAACGGCCCGAGCGGGGAAATCTCATTTATGACTCGCAAATACACAGCAGGCTCCCCGGGTCCCAAGGGTAATCAGGTAAAGACATGTGTGTGTGTGTGTGTGTGTGTGTGTGTGTGAAATTGCGTTCACGAGCGTTACTCCAGTGATTAAGATAAGACACGTGTTAACATATGAAGGGTGAACATGCATTAAATGAGAAAAAACACTCATTTATTCATCCGCTGATTCAACGCACAAACAAAAGTCGACATTTGTCAAAAAGAGTTTGATCTTTGGACGATTTTCATGGTTTTGCACAACACACATTATTAGAGCTGCAACAATTAATCGACTGTAAAAAAAAATAAAATCATCGTGCTATTTCATATAACTGCGGACTAAACCGACTCTAAAACAACGTACGAAAAGAACTTTTGAGACATTAGGCCAAATAAGTCCCAAAAAACGATTTTCAAGAACTTTCCGTCCTCTTCGACGTCTTTTTCACTTTCAACGCTCTGTTTTTCTCGACAGACATATTAATACCTCGTCCTTTTCAGCGTCGTTTGATAAGCTCCGTCTCCGCGGCGGCAACAGGACATAAAGGAAACGATTATTCCAGACGTGATAAAACATTCAGACGCACGCGGCGAGAACATCGGTGTGAAATAGGCGCCGCGTGGGAGAACTGTGAAGGGAACATCCGCTTCATTCATGTGACGGGTCGCCAATAGAGATGTCCCGCTCAGAACGCCTCCCCGTCTTCACCCACCCCCTAGCTCCGCCCCACAGCTCTGGACTATTACATGTGAACAGCCGCGTTACGTTCAGGCGTAATGAGCGACGTCAGGACGCTTTAGGAGCAAAATGGGCTCAGATTATGCACTTATGCTAATTAGCGTGGAAGGGAAAGTAGATTTTCTGTGAAGACAAATGACCGCTGAGGGGACAATTAAGTAACGAACTAACGAACTGACTGACTAAGAGCCTCGCCACTGCCAACACCAGGAAGCTGAGGAGATGATTCTACAGTTTGATGTGTGTAATTCACGACCCCAGGGGACTGAGAAGCTGCGGTTTGTGTGTGCAAAGGGAAAGCTTCTTAAACGACTCAGTCTGTAAAACGCACACGCACGGAGAGAACGAGAGAGACAGGACATATTCATCGCAAAACAGAGAGAGCAGAGAGGAGCAGGAGGAGCAGAGAGGAGCAGAGGAGAGGAGCAGCAGGAGCAGAGGAGCGGAGAGAGCAGAGGAGCAGGAGAGGAGCCAGAGGCGAGAGGATCAGAGGAGGAGCAGGAGTGGACCAGAGGAAGAGCAGGAGAGGAACAGGAAGGAGCAGGAGAGGATCAGAGGAGGGGCAGCAGAGGATCAGAGGAAGAGCAGGAGAGGAGCAGCAGAGGAGGCAGGAGAGGAGCAGCAGAGGAGCCAGAGGAAGAGCAGGAGAGGATCAGAGGAAAGAACAGGAGAGGAGCAGCAGAGGAGCACAGAGGAGGACAGCAGAGGAGCAGCAGAGGATCAGAGGAAGAGCAGGAGAGGAGCAGGAGAGGATCAGAGGAAGGACAGGAGGATACAGAGAAAAGAACAGGAGAGGATCAGAGGAAGACAGGAGAGCAGAGGAGCAGGAGAGGACCAGGGAGAGGATCACGAGGAGGAGCAGCGGAGAGTGAGCAGGAGAGGAGCAGGGAGAGGAGCAGGAGAGGACAGCGAGAGGAGCAGAGGAGCAGGAGAGGATCAGAGGAGGGCAGCAGAGGATCAGAGAAGAGCAGGAGAGCAGCAGAGGATCAGAGAAGAGCAGCGAGAGGAGCAGCAGAGGAGCAGGAGAGGAGCAGAGAGGGAGCAGAGAAGCAGGAGAGGAGCAGGAGAGGATCAGAGGAGAAACAGAGAGATCAAGCAAGGAACAGGAGAGGATCAGAGGAAGAACAAGGAGAGGATCAGAGGAAGAACAGGACAGAGAGCAGCACAGAGAGCAGGGCAGAGGAGCGAGGAGGAGGAGCAGGAGAGGAGAGAGAGGAGCGAGATCGGAGCAGGAAGGACAAGGAAGGCAGGAGAGGAGCAGGAGAGGATCAGGAGAAGAAACAGGAGAGGATCAGAGGAAGAACAGGAGAGAAGCAGCAGAGGAGCAGCAGAGGAGCAGGGAGAGGAAGCAGAGAGAGATCAAGGAGAGGATCAGAGGAAGAACAGGAGAGGAGCAGCAGAGGAGAGCAGAGGAGCAGAGGAAGATCAGGAGAGGAACAGCAGGAGGAAGAGCAGCACGGAGGAGCAGCAGACGGTCAGGAGAGGATCAGAGGAGGAACAGGCAGAGGAGCAGCAGGAGGATCAGAGGAAGAGCAGCAGAGAGGCAGAGAAGAGCAGAAGGAGAGCAGAGAGAGGAGCAGGAGAGGATCAGAGGAGGGGCAGCAGAGGATCAGAGGAGGAGCAGGAGAGGAACAGGAGAGGATCAGATGTTCTCCACCTCTGCTCCTTCAGCTCCTCCTTTGGCACATAAAGGAGGACACGGCTCAGACCATAATAACGGAGAATGAAGAAACACAATACATCTCCTTTAACGCACGTTTTGACGTCATAATTTGATGAGACTTTCCCCTCCTCCGTTTGCCGTATGCCTCCCCCCACTCTCTAATTAGCATGCGTGCGTCATGTGACTCACACGTTCACACACGCGAGTCCAAATGCAAAAGGCCTGTCCAAACAAAGCGAAGCTGAAAGTCGAGCGCCCAAAGGTCCTTCAGCCCGAGCGCGTCACGGCAACGGGAACACGACGTACGCGTCACGGCAACGGGAACACGACGTACGCGTCACGGCAACGGGAACACGACGTAATGAGACGCGATTAGTCAATACAAGAGGCAAACTATTCTGTGGGAAACGTAAAGCCAAAGAAAACAAGAGCGACGTCAGAACCGGAGGAGGATTATTTGATTCGTTTGGATTACATTATCTGAAGTTCATGAGTGAAGTTCTTCTGGATGGACAACATGAACGGGTGAAGTGCAGTACTGATGACAAAAGAGTTTATACTTATTGTGCCGAAGTAGAAACAGGAAGGCGGGATTTTACTCATAAACGGTCAGGCGACGGGCGCGATTTTGCCACACAAATTGGGTTGTAGGTCAAATTTTTCAGGCTGTAGATCACGTTTTTCAGGTTGTAGTTCACGTTTTTCAGGTTGTAGATCACGTTTTTCAGGTTGTAGTTCACGTTTTTCAGGTTGTAGTTCACGTTTTTCAGGTTGTAGATCACGTTTTTCAGGTTGTAGTTCACGTTTTTCAGGTTGTAGTTCACGTTTGTCAGGCTGTAGATCACGTTTGTCAGGCTGTAGATCACGTTTTTCAGGTTGTAGTTCACGTTTTTTAGGCTGCAGTTCACGTTTGTCAGACTGTAGTTCACGTTTTTCAGACTGTAGTTCACGTTTTTCAGACTGTAGTTCACAATTTCAGCGTCATTGGAGCGTTTCAAGGGTTTTCAGCAGAAGCATCGTGTCAAAATACACTGCAGACGCTTTTTCAAAATACGCGATCCTGATGGTCCAGGACCTCGGGGTGGTCCAGGACCTCGGGGTGGTCCAGGACCTCGGGGTGGTCCAGGACCTCGGGGTGGTCCAGGACCTCAGGGTGGTCCAGGACCTCAGGGGACACGGACTAAGACGAGTTTATTGTTAAACTGCAGGAATAGGACAATCGATTTCTTGCCACTGCGTTCGTTAGAAAAAGGTCATTTCCTGTTTGTAATTGATGACATCACAGTAGGAGATTACCCAGCAAACACTGGGCCAAAACTCATAATGTTTTCAATTTGACAAATAAAAATACATGAGAGCGACTTTATTTTGCTGAATCCATGTTTAGAGAGTCAAAACATATATTTCTTTGTTTAACTTCTGTATAAACTTTGACAGGAACGAGTGTCCCCGGTGTGATGTCACTTCCTGTCATTTTCTACAGATTTTTCTACATTTTCTCCACTAATACCTGCTCGATCGGTGTAAAACGATCATTTATACGTACGACAGGTACAAATACACCAAATAAAGTCACAATTAGACAATCATAAAAACCTGTCAGAGCCTCTTACAGACCAAACCTTTAATGGAGTTGGACTGTTCCATTTCCATTGGACTGTTCCATTTCCATTGGACTGTTCCATTTCCATTGGACTGTTCCATTTCCATTGGACTGTTCCATTTCCATTGGACTGTTCCATTTCCATTGCTGTTCCATTTCCCACTGTTCCATTTCCATGGACTGTTCCTATTTCCATTGGACTGTTCCATTCTCCATTGACTGTTCCATTTCCATTGGACCTGTTCCATTTTCCATTGGACTTGTTCCATTTCAACTGTTCCAATTTCCATTGTGACTGTTTCGCATTTCCATTGGACTGTTCACTTTTTCCACTGTTTACCATTTCCTATTGACTTTCCATTTCCATTGGAACTGGTCCATTTCCATTGGACTGTTCCATTTCCATTGGAACTGTTACGCATTCCATGTGGACCGTTCCATTTCCATTGGACTGGTTCCATTTCCATTGGACCGTTCCATTTCCATTGGACTGTTCCATTTTCTCTATTTGTTATTCTTCTTGTCCATTTCCATTGAGCTGTTCCATTTCCATTGGACTGTTTCCATTTCCATTTGGACTGTTCCATTTCCATTGGACTGTTCCATTTTCCATTGGACCGTTCCATTTTCCATTGGACTGTTCCCCAAATTTTCGGTTACCGTGGGGTTTTTTCTTACTGGTGTTTATGAAGTCTAAAATAAAAGTTTGAAATGAATTGAATGATGCTAAATCTGGGCTCGCTCAGGATGTTTATGAAATGAAGATTCCACAGCGAATATATTATGATTTAATAACGGCGTCGTCATGAGTGGATAAAACCTGTTTTCAAACAAATGGCAACAAAGTTTAAGTCAGAATAATTCACTTACTGTCAATTCATTCTATTTCTGGCATCCTAAAGAGAGTTACAAGAGGTTCTGTGGCTGGGAACTAAACAGGTCTAAAACCAGGTTCTAAACGCAGGTCTATAACAGGACTAAACCAGGACTACCAGGACAAAACAGGTCCTAACCAGGTCTAAACGCAAGGACTAAACCAGGACTAAAACCGGGTCTAAACCAGGACAAACAAGATAACCAGGTTTAAAGCAAGGGAGCAAAAACCAGGACTAAAACCTGGAACTAGACCAGGTCTAACAGGACTAAACCAAGGCACGTAAACCAGGCACCTAAAGGGGGCTAAACCAGACAAAACCAGGTCTAAACCAGGACTAACGCAGGCCCTAGAAACCAGGAACTAAATCAGGTCAAGAACGCAGGAATAAACCAGGTCAAACCCAGGTCTAAACCAGGGCTAAACCAGGATCTTAAAAAAGGAGGACACCAACCAGGTCTAAACCAGGATCCTAAACCATGGCCTAAAACAGGACTAAAATCAGGTCAAACCAGGACTAAACCCAGGTCAAAAAAACGCCAGGTCTAAACCAGGACTAAACAGGTCTAAAACGCAGGACCAAACCGAGGTCTAAACCAGGACTAAACCAGGCCTAAACGCAGGAACTTAATCAGTCAACCAGGAACTATAACAGGTCAGAGACAAGGTCTAAAAACCAACAGGACTAAACCATGGGGGGGTCTACCAGGACAAACCAAGGGTCGTAAAACCCAGGACTAAACCAGGCCTAAAACAGGGACTAAATCAGGCTCAAAACCTGGACTAAACCAGGTCAAACCAAGGTCTAAACCAGGACTAAACCAGGTCTAAACCGCAGTGTATATTATTGGGAAACAAGTGTCTAAACCAGGACTTAAAACCAAGACTAAACCAGGACATACAGGTCTACCAGGAGTAAACCAGTGACTAAACCAGGTTCTAAACCAGTGTCTAAAACCAGGGTTCTAAAACAAGGACTAAACCAGGATCTAAAACCAGGACAAAACCAGAGTGGTCGTAAGTAAACCAGGACTAAAACCAGGACTAAACCAGGTCCTAAACCAAGGAACTAAACCAGGACTAAACCAGGACTAAAACCAGGACTAATACAGGTCTAAACTAGGACTAAACCAGGACTAAAACAGGACTAAAGACCAGGTCTAAACCAGGACTCACTAGGAGCAAAACAGGTCTAAACCAGGATACAAACAAGGATATTAAAACCAATGGTGACGAAAACAGGGTCTAAACCAAGGAAAAAACCAGGTCTAAACCAGGACCGAAACACAAGGTCCGAACCCAGGACTAAACCAGGACTGATAAGACCAGGAGCTATCCAGGACTAAACCGGTACTTAAAAACCAAGTGGGCATAAACACTACCATGGCAGCTGAATAGATGAAATCCAGGACTGAACCAGGGTCTGAACCGAGGTTCTAAACAGGAAGGACAAACTAACACAGGTCTATATACCAGGACTAATAAGACCGGTCCTAAAACCAGGAGCTACCGAGTGTAACTAAAGTATAAACCCCAGGTCTAAACCAGAGTCTAAGAAACACCAGGAACGTAAAACCAGGGACTCAAAGCCAGGACTTAAAACCAGGTCTAAACCAGGATTACAGCGTTCTAAAAACCAGGACAAACCAGGTCTAACAAAAACCAGGACTAAATCCAACGACTAAACCAGGACTATAACCAGTGTCTAAAACAGGACTAAAAGCCAGGAACTTAACCAGGACTAAACCAGAGTGCTAAATCCAGGTCTAAACCAGGACTAAAACAGACTAAAGCCAGGACTAACCAAGGATGGAAGCCGCTCAAGAAAAGAAACCAGGGACCTACGGCTATAACAGGTCAAACCAGGTCTAACCAGGACTAAACCAGGGAATCAAAAAACCAGGTCTAAACCAGGACTAAACCAAGGTTTCCTAAACCAGGGACAGAAACCAGGAACTACCAAGGTCTAAACCAGGACAAAAAGACCAGGTCTAATTAACCTTAAGGGACTAAACCAGGACTATTAACCAGGTCTATTAGAACCTAAGGACTAACTCAGGACTAATACCCAGGACTTAAGACCAATTAGGATCTTGAACTTGTACCTACTAGAGGCGCAAGACCAGACAGGGTACTAGCATTATGAGGAACCGTGTTCGGGCTTGAACGGACCTCAAGCCCCAGGACTTGAGAGCTTAGCCATCAGGCCCCAGCACGAGGGTCTCAATTAAAACTAGGGAGCGCAACGAGCCTACAAACATTACCTCAGTTCTAGAAGTTCTATTAAATTCATTCCAATAGGACTCTAGAGACGACGTATCTCTCCACTGCACAGGGCCAGTTCACCATAAAACCCCTTAGCAAGGTTAAGCTTCAGGTCGCTTCCCCAGGGAAGACTGAGAGCCTGAGTGGTTGTTGGAGGCTGGACTGGAGCAAGATAGCTCCGGAGGAAAGCTGCAAACGGCCGAGTTGACTCCAAGAAACACTGAACGCACCACAGGAGAGGCTTACTGGAAACCACGAGGGGAGAGGACGTGAGTGTTGATTGGGACACGTGGAGAGCATAGAAAGGGAGACGGTCATAGAGTGACGGCGCTAATGTGATAGACTAACAACCAGCAGAGCAGACTAACATATACATGACCTAAGAGAATGTGTATATATGTATATGTGAAGAAAAACCAGTGCACAAACCAGCGCTACGAGTGCAAACCCCAGGAACTGGAACAGATCAGGAGAGAGAGGCTATGCCACAGTAAAAACACAGTTAGAGTGTAAAAAGTCTCAAACATGACAGAGTGAAGCTTTGCTGTGAGCTGTACTGTGAACGAATTAACTTCGTCGACTGTGAAACCAACGAAAAACGACATGACGTCATGTCAGTCGGCTTACATGAATAATTTAGTCAAATGAAAGCTGTAAACTCACCAGAATAGTGGAGCTCCTATACTATGATTTGGAGCAGCCACGCAGCACAACATTTCTGCTGATATGAAGCTGCGCGTGAATAATGGAGCTGTTATGTTAGTGGAAACTGTGCACCAATCTGGGCAGCAGGTGAATATTACTAGGCCTATATAAGATGATTTGATATATGAATATTTTTTTATTGTTTATTACGTAACTACGTTCGGGCTCGTCTGCGAAAATTCGGCCCGCGGCCCCAAAGAGACTTAGGAGTATCACACACTGACGACTATACCCAAGGACGTATACCACCTCGTAGCCCAGGGTAGAGGATATCCTATTATAAGATGTAGTGTGAGTTATACATCCAAGGTGAGTGTAGACACGGATGTGATCTACATGAGCACCAGCGACTCTAAAAACAGGACAACCAGGTCTAAACCACGGTCTAAATCCAGGACTAAACCAGGAACTGAACCAGGTCTGAAAGGTGTCTAAACCAAGGACAAAAACCAGGTCTACAAACCAGCCGCCGAGTATAGGCAGAGCACTAACACCATAGTGTCTATATAATTCAAGTGACACTTTGGAAGAGCCGAGCTCATGGAGCTTATACTCTTGAGTGGTATAATACTGGAGCATCATCATCCTTTAAATGGTGTATGCTTACTGTTATCGAGAGGAGAGTACAAATAATCTGTGATGAGGTTGTGATGTGATTCAAAGATGACTAAATATACCAGGAACTGGGCATAAAAGGTAAAGACCAGTGATCTAGAGTATTCTCAATGTTTGTTTTTCACTCATATCCACGCGCTTGTCGAGATAACAGTGAAATAATAAGCCGAGGACATAGATCACTTAGGTGGACTAGACCTGGTATCCTCAAAAACTCGAGAGTAACTAAGACCAGAGACACTGTTAACCCATTATCGCTGCAGCTGTAGTGTGTTTGCACGAGCGCACCAAGCGAATAATCGTGAGCCAAGCTACGCAGTGGATATCTATATATAGTGGAGAGAGCGCGAGTTAGGAGTACTCACGCGATCGATATCTCCCTAGACGAAGAAGAGCATGTCTACGATATATCATAGCGACTACGCTTTTAACACGCGCAAGGACACAGATTTGACAAGCTAGGATGTGCTACACACGGCAGCCTGAGGATATCTGTGAGTACGGAGGTGACTGAAAGAGATCCACGGGACTTCTGAACGCAGGGTAAGACCCGTGAAACCAGGTCAGAATCTACATGGACTAAACGAGGACGATAACCACAGCGAACGACTCACCCACGGTGTGCAAAGCAAACCCTAGAGCGCGGAGTCACGCAACGTAAGGCCAGAGACCCACCCAGAACCTAGCTGACAGTTAGATCTAATAAACAAAGAGCGGACAGCAGGGGTACACCACTCTTATAGGTCCTATAACCACGCCGCGCTCCGCTCCACTACTGGCTAATCCTAACAGGTCTCATAACAGTACTAGGTAAATACCTCGAGGAATCTATAATCATCCGGCAGGTAATAGATTACCTGGAGAGTGCGGCCGACATTGGCGCGGAGCGTTAATGGCCCGCAGTTGTCATTGAGAACCAAGGTTTTTTTATGAAACCAATATTGTAATCAGGCATACGCGTCTGAGGGGACGTAGATGAGCACCTCGCAGGGTCTTCGTAATGAGCGAGGGGAGCTAGGGCAGGGCCGGAGGCGCGACAGGGATGGAACTGATGTTGGAGGCTTAGAGAGCAAGTCTCGGAAACGCTAGGGTCCCTGAGATTAACTCACGCAGCTTCAACAAAACCCACGCCACCGAACTAAGGGAAAAGGCCAGGATATGGACTGTAGACGCAATAGGGAGCTGGGCAGTCAGATTTATACAGGTGGAGTCTTAGAAATGAAGACCGTCACGGTCGGTGCCTTAGGGAAACTTGGTGTTCATTAGAGTGGTTCTGCGAGGATGATATCGGCCTGAAATCAGAAAGGTAGTCTACGATGTGTTGACTGGTGAAAATAATGGACAAAACCAGGTCTGTAAGACCAGGTCTAGAGAGCTCTTAGAGACTGTGTTTGGAGTAATGAAACCAGGGCGAGGCCAGCTGTCAGATAAACCGAAGGGTCTAAAGCAGAAGAGTAAACCAGGTCTAGAAACCAGGTACTTAAACCAGGTAAAACAAGGTCTAAAACCATAGGACTGAAACCAGGACTAAACCAGGATCTAAAGCGCAGGTCAAACCAGGACTAAAGCAGGACTGAAACCAATGGAACTAAGACCAGGTCTAAACGAGGCTAAAACCAGGACTTGATAAAACGGTAGGAACTAAATCCAGGACTAAAAATCCAGGACTAGAGACAGGGTCCTAAACCAGGTCTTAAACAGAGGACAAAACCAAGGTCTAAACCAGGACTATAAACCAAGGACTTTAAACCAGGTCTAAACCAAGCGACCTAAAACAAGGACTAAACCAGGAACTAAACCAGGACTAAAACCAGATCTAAAACCAGGTCTAAAACCAGGACTTAAACCAGGACAAAAACCAGGTCTAAAAACCAGGAACAAAACCGGGTCTTAAACTCAGGACACTAAGACCAGGACTAAACAGATCTACCCAGGAACTAACTAGGTCTAAGCACCTGGACTCAATCGCCAGGTCTAAACGCAAGGACTAAACTGCAGGGTCTAGAACCAGGGTCTAAAAGCAAGGACAAGAACCAGGACAATCAAACCAGGTTCTATAAACCAGGTCTAGAACCAGGATATATACCGGAACTACCAGGTACAAACACCAGGCTAATAGGCCAGGACAAAACCAAGGACTAAACCAGGACTAACCAAGGTCAATACCAGGGACTTAAGCAGGACTAAACCAGGACTAAACCCAGGTCTAAACGAGGAACTAAAACAGGAACTAAACAGAGGACTAAACCAGGACTAAACATGGTCTAAACCAGGTCTAAAACCAGTGGAACAAAATGCCCAGTGTCTTAAATCCAGGGACTAAACCAGGATCTAGAACCAAGGTCTAGAACCAGGATTAAACCAGGACTAAACCAGGACTAATACCAGGACTAAACCAGGTTCTAATACCAGGTCTAAAACCAGGTACTAAACCAAGGACAGGAAAAAACCAGGTCTAAACCAGGACAAAACCGGGTCTAAAACCGGGTCTAAACCAAGGACTAAACAGGACTAAACAGATCTAAAACCAGGACTAACAGGACTAGACTGGACTAATCCAGGTAATACAACAGGACCTAAACCAGGTCTATAACCAGGTCTAAAAACCAGGACAAGAACCAGACAGAAACCAGGTCTTAACCAGGTCTAAACCAGGACTATACCGAGGACTAACCCAGGTCTAAAGCAACGACTACCGGTGTTACTAAACCAGGACATAAAACCAGGTCAACAAGACTAAAGAGGACTAAACCGAGGACTAAACCAGGTCTAAACACGAACTAAACCAGACAGAGACTAAACCCAGGACTAACCAGGCTAACCAGGTCTAAACCAGGACGAAACCGTCAAAACCGGACTTAAACCAGGACGTAAACAGGTCTAACCAGGACTAAAACGCAGGACTAAACCAGCGGACTAAACCCTAGGGACTAAACCAGGTATCTAAACCCAGGTCTAAACCAGGACTAAACCAGGACAAAAACAGGTCTAACCAGGACAAAAAAAACCGCGGTGCTCAAACCAGGACTAATACCAGGATAAACCAGATCTAAACCAGGACTAAACCAGGACTAGACCTGGACTAATCCAGGTCTAAACCAGCTGACACTCTAAACCAGGTCTAACAGAACACCAGACAAAACCAGGTCTTAACCAGTGACAGGACGAACCAGTGACAAACAGGTCTAAGGACTTAAAACACTCAGGTCAAAACGTCAGGAACAATAATACCAGGACTAAACCAGCTAAAGCACGACTAAAACCAGGTCTAATACCAGGACAACAAAACCAGGTCTGAACAAGGACTAACCAGGACTAAACCCAGGACTAACAGGTCTACACACGACTAAACCAGGAACTAAACCAGACTAAACCAGACTAACCAGGTCAAACCAGGACTAAACCAGGACTAAACCAGGTCTAAACCAGGTCTAAACCAGGTCAAACCATAGGACTAAACAGGACTAAACCAGGAACTAAACCAGGTCTAAACCAGGTTTAAACCAGGACAAAACAGGTCTAAACCAGGACAAAACCAGGTCTAAACCAGCTAAACCAGCTAAACCAGGACTAACCAGGACTAAACCAGGACTCTAAACCAGGACCAAAACCAGGTCTAACCGTCTAAACAAGGTCTAAACCAGGACTGAACCAGGACTAAACCAGGACAAAACCAGGTCTAAACCAGACTAAACCAGGACAAAACCAGGTCTAAACCTGGATCTGAAACCAGGTCTAAAAACCAGGACAAAACCAGGACAAAACCAGGTCTAAAACCAGGAAACTGAACCAGGACTGAAACCAGGATACAAACCAGGTCCCAAACCAGCTCTAAAACCAGGACTAAACTAGGAACTAAAACCAGCTCTAAAACCAAGCTCTAAACCAAGGACTAAACCAGGAACCGAAACCAGGTCTAAACCAGACTAACAGCTCTAACCAGGACTAAACCAGGACTAAAACTACGGACTAAACCAGGACAAAACCAGGACAAAAAACTAGACTAAACCAGGACTTAACCCAAGACTTAAACCAGGACTAAACCAAGGACTTAAAACCAGGTCTAAATAACCAGGTCTAAACCAGGACTAACCAGGACTAAACCAGTACCGACTAGACCTGGACTAGTCAGGTCTAAACCAGGACTAAACCAGGACTAAACCAGGACATAAACCTGGACTAAACCAGGAGACAGACCAAGGGGTCTACACAGGTCTAACACCAGGATAGACTAGACCAGGTCTAGACCAGGTCTAGACCAGGACTAAACCAGGACTAAACCAGGACTAGACCTGGACTAAACCAGGACTAAACGGTCTAAACCAGGACTAAACCAGGACTAAACCTGGACTAAGCCAAGTTTAGATCAGGACTAAACCAAGTCTAGATCAGGGCCAAACCAAGTCTTCATCAGGACTAAACCAGGACCAAATATTCATGGTTTTATCACTGTTAAAAAGTCACCAAATATGAGTGCCTTGTCACATGTCGGCAGTTTTAAAACGCTGCTGTCGATGTGGTGGACGCCGGTCTGAAAGTATAAAAAGCTAATACACGGCTCTGATTATGCGCGCGCCGTCCCACACGCCACATGATTTATGGGACTTTTCATATCTCTGCTCCAGGTTTATATTTCGGTGGTAAAACAATTACCAGCGAATAATCTGAAATTTGTCATTTAGATTTGTCTCGCCACTAATGTACGTGCGAACAACCAAAGCAAAACACTGATAATTTATAACCTGCCGAGATATTCACCGACGAAACATTTGCCTGAAATGCAAATAGTACAAATGCCATTTATCTAAAAATCACTGAAAATGTGCACGCATTTATTAATGTCCGAGAAAAAGGAAATGAAAAGCAAAGCAAATGAACACGGTAAACACCTGAGCCACCGTTTCCTGCTAAAGATTACATGATGTCCCTTTTCCTCTGAGTGGCCCGACGTCTGGCTCGCTCACCGTTACGCTGCGTTCATGAACTCCTCGGGAGCTCGGGAAAATGTTTTTCTGAGATGAAAAATGCACATGAACCTCGCATAAATCGGGAAAACAACTGGTGAACTCGGATCCAAAGCTGCAGCTCGACTGTTTATTACCGACGTAACGTTAGCTTGCTAAAGTAAAAATAGGCTTTCCAAAGCAAGCGTCAACTCTTCATCAACTCTTACTGGTTAGCTCTGTGAAAGGCTGTTAAAGAGCGAACTCTCGGTCACATCAAAATCCTGACTTTCCGAGATAAAAAGCACATGAAAACAACGAATCGGAACTCTGACTTCTCATCTCGGCCACACGAACACCCGAGGAGCACATGAACTCAGCATTAGCTCACTGCTAGCTCACTGTTGATTTTAAAACTTGTTAAGCGTTCACTTTTAGCTCCTGTGGTTTACTGCTCGTTAGCTCACTGTTCAGCTCACTGTTAGCTCACTGTTGCTATGTAGCTCACTGTTGGTTTACTGTTAGCTCACTGTTAGCTCACTGTTAGCTTAGCTCACTGTTAGCTCACTGTTAGCTCACTGTTAGCTCACTGTTAGCTCACTGTTAGCTCACTGTTAGCTCACTGTTAGCTCACTGTTAGCTCACTGTTAGCTCAACATCTGTGGAAGGTGTTTGTGTCAGTGCTTATGCTAATTCCTGAGCCTAATAATATCAAAGTAACACTAAAAACAGGAAACAATCCGTACAAAAAATAACTGACAATAATTAAATTGTTTTTTTAATTATTTTATAATTTTTGTTTGTTTGTTTTTCATATAAAAGTTAGCATTAGCTTTGATCGCAGAACTGTCCATAACAACCTTAACCAAACACAGCTTTCAGGGAACGTTCTGGTAACTTAAAAAACCCTTTAAAGAACGTTCTGGGAGCGAAAGCGTCGTGAACTGGTCCGTACCAACGTGAAACAAAAAAAGCTAATTTTTACCAAATAATGAATGAAAATTTAAAAAACACTTGTTACATGTGGTCTTAAACTACAGGAACTATTCTAAAACGGTCACATTTTGTCCTGTTTATATGTAATTATTTTTTTAGAAAACAGCAATGCTTATACATTTTCATTTGTTGTCATGACAAAAACTATATTATAAATACTTAGAAAATGAATCGACTTTCATCATTTGAGAAACTGTAAATCCAAACAAAGGGACAGCAAAAAATATTAAACAAAACAAATAAAAAAACTGTTTAAAAAGCAACAATGGCACCGATTATTTCTTCAGCTGTAAATTATGTATAAAAATCGTCTCGTTCTCGTGGACAAGAGCTGGGAACCACAGAGTCGACTATAAAAAATAATGTATTGTATTTTGATAATGGTTTTCTGGACTAACACAGACTCTAAAACACAAACAAAAAGACTGTAACAAAGACAGCAGCATTAGTGAGTCAAAAATGTCAAAAAAAATAAATAAATAAATAATGTCAGATTTTCAATGTTTATTTGGTTAAAATGTATTTAAAAGTCAACATTTTCTTTGAAATAATCGTTTGACTGTTGACTAAAATTCAACCTGCACAAACTTAATACGAGACACACATTTTAATCATCAAAACTGAAGCACTGCCACGAAATAGTTTAGTAAAAATAAACTCAAAATACTGCCAACAATATCGATACTGTATCAACAAATCACAAAAAATGTATATTTATCTATTTTGGTCTGTTTGAGTTTCAGATTATATCCTTGAGCTAACCTTTAAAAACACAAACTCCTCTGAACATAAATGCCATGTTTACGTACCAAAACATCTGCTTATCGGCGCCTCTCGGTTTGGCATTTACAGGTGGATCATAACGCCGCCCACGCCTTTTTTTTTTTTTTTTTTTTGTTTTTTTTTTTTTTTTTTTTTTTTAACGGTGCGTGATAAATAAATCGGCTCTCGGCTCCCACAGAAATGTTCACAAATACACCGAGACGCGCTCCCGTTAGCTTTAACGTGGGCGCCGACGCTAACCGCGGGCCGGCTACGCTTTGCCGTCGCGGCGATCATCCGGCGTTTTCAAATACAAGCGTAATATTACATCAGGAGCAGGGAATAAAGTGGAGTGACAACAGGAGTGAAAGAGAGAAGAGAGCAGTGGAAAGTAAACATATACAAATGTAAAAACACAGAGGTAATTCCGTATTCGTCCAGTAGTCGCCTGGTATAGAAGTTTGCTCGTCATCTTCATTGTCACGGTTACAGCGCTCAGAAGAAGTGGGATGAACGTTTAACTCGACGCTAATCAAACCAAGCATCTGTACCCGAGTATTAGTCTGCCCCGTTGCGATGCTAACGATGCTAGCGGAAATGCTACCGCTGCCGTCGTCGCTCTGGTTCGCGATCGAAAACAAACACGGGGTAAGATAAATGTCAAAAATAATTCTGACGTTTTAAAAATGACAAAACTGCGCGCCGCGTCTGCGATGTGTTCGTTTCGGCGCGTTCTGCTGCGTTCTGTGAACGCGTGGATGGTAACAAAGAAGGTTCGGAGCTTTAAAACGAGGCGTGACAAGTCCATATTTTAACGAAGTCGAAAATGTGTCGCACTTTTTTGGCGAATGTACTATAGGATTTAAACCGCTAGCGTACGCCGATATTTGGCTAACTGCCTATTTTAACAAAATGTGACTGCACTGCTTCCTTTACATGCTTCCTATTCTATTTGTAGAGATTCCAAACCAGTTTATTGGCCGTATAAGAAGATCTGGAATTAAATACCGAGCCATTAAACTGTCCATTATCCGTGCAAGATTCGGGGGAAAGAAAAGTTTACTTCTGTCACGCCAGGAACGTAAACGGCCAGAGAAGCGCGACTCACCGTAGAGGATGTTGATGAGCGAGATGGGCATGACCAGGATCCCCACCAGCATGTCCGCCACCGCCAGCGACCGCAGGAAGAAGTTCGTTGCGTTCTGCAGCTTCTTCTCCAGCGACACCGCCAAGATCACCAGGATGTTGCCCCCGACCGTCAAAGCGATGATGACGAGGATCAGCAGCGCCGGCCAGTTCTTCTCCTTCATCGCGCGGCTCGTCACCGTCTCCTGCGTGAAGTTGTCCGGCGCTCCGAACGCCGCCACCGAGATCTCCGGACTCACCCAGCCCGGTTGCGTCTGGTTCAGGTCCAGCGTGCTGTTCGCCGGCCAAACGAGTCTGCCGTCCATCTCCAGGGACGACGTGGTGGTGCCGAACCCACCCATGAGGGCTCGCGCTGGGCCTCGCATCCTGTACATGAGGCCCTGTCTCTGCCGGAGCTAAAGCCGATCCACAATCTTGCTCCTAATGCTTTGGTTATATAAGAAAGAGATGGATATCGAAAGCATTTAGCGACATTTAATTCGATTTGCGGTGTACGTGATTACAATTACCCAAAGTTGGAAGGCGTAGAAGCAGGATTTGGGGGCTTGGTGGGCTTTTTGCTTGTTGAATATCGGTCTTCATAGCATTAGGAAAGCAACGTTAGAGTTTTGGAAGCACTTGTCGACTACTTCTTTGAATTTAATGTCATTTCATTGACGCGTCGCTAGCTAAACTCGATTGTACATTCTCTCTTATGGTGCAATTGTCCGATTTCTTGCGGAAAAGGCATGTTTGACTTGTTATTCGTGGACGCGTCTGACCTGGAAGTTTGTCACAGTGAAGTTCTGGTGGGCAGGAGGGGCCGGAGGTCGCACCGGGCGCCGGAGACGAGATGAATCACGTCCATCATCCGTACCTTCCACCGTCCCCACTGACAGGGCAAATGCGGCGTGTTCGACGCAGGCTGCAGACTTGGTTAAAGAAACGTTGGGCTCAGAGGATGCGCTGATGTCGTTTCCGTGGCGATCGGAAAAATCTGAAAGGCAAAAAGACAGAAATATATATTATATAGTATTATATTATTAGTATTGTTGCAGTCAGTACCATTCCGCAGACATTGTTGAACTTTGAATTTGTAATAAACGTTTCTCATGGTTGTCGCTATAGAAATGTTACTGCTTTGCCTGAAATGTTCCACAGTGTGACATTAAACTGCAGTGGTTGTCGACTGGACTTAAGTTTTACGTAACAATGAAAATGTGGTGTCACTCATCCAAGACGCTTCTTCAGTTCATCCTTCTTCAGACGCATATTTAAGGCACAGCAGAAGCTTGTCAGATGAGCTGAAGAAGCGACTTGGATGAGTGACGAAACATATTCGTTCTTCAAACTTTTGTCCAGTTGACATAATTCCATTTGCGTTTGCTGTAGACTGTACGCTCGATTTTCTGGATTTGTAGAACTCCAAAATAACGATGATCCATCTTTTGATAAAAACATGTTTTTTAATTGATTTATTTTATTTAATTTTTTAAAGGCCCAAAGTCACAGTCCGTGACCCCTAACGGGAACAAGTGGTAGAAAATAAATGATATCTTTTTGATTATGAATAATTATTTTTATTGTCTTATAATGGAACAACTAAACGGAACCAGACACAGAAAGAAATTCAGTCTTTCTAGAAATGTAAAGATTTATCTCAGTCCAGTCCTTCAGAGTCGGTTCCGTTGCTGTCATCCATCTCCTTGTTGCTCCTTTTTTTGCTGCAGCCAAAAGATTCCACAGGTATCCATCTACCGATTCCATCGCCGGAGTTTTACATCCGAGATACATCGTTCCAAAGTCAAATGTAATGCCGGTTTTTGAATGCCGGTCGGCCCCAAAGAAATTCTGGCAAACCGTCCGGCGCCTCCCGAGGCGTTCCCAGGCCAAACTGTATGTTTTAATAAAGATTTCAATCAGAAGGTGTTGTTTTGTTTAATGTGCTGTGATGTGCACTTTTTAGTTTTATTTTGTAAAGTAATTGCACATTTCCCACCTCCTGTTAACAGCGTTACTGCCTCACCATCGTCACTAAACTGTGGATTTTCTGTCCTCAACTACTTTGTCCAGAACAAAAGGCGCCGTACTGTCCCTCACTGTGCCTGCATATGCTTCTGAGTGTTAGAAACGGCGTCCAAAGCAAACTAACGGGCGCGTGGGCGACTGTTTGAGGACGACTGGTGATTGAGAGAAAAGCATCCTCTCAAACCGAGCCGGCCTCCAGCTGAGTCCGAGCCGTGGGCGAAGACTTGAGAGGACATCAAGCCAAGACTGCAAAACACCAGTAACCACAGGAGGGAAAAGGAAAAAGGATATCAGAATATTTATTTGAATTGTTCTGTATGTTTAGGTCTTAGATTTTTTGGACGTGCATCAAGGTATTCTTATATTGCTTTAGGTTTTAAGCAAAGTGATCAGATGAAATGACAAAGTGGAATCTTTTAATCAGAAATACCCCATAAATACAGTAGACCAACGAAATAAAAACTAATTTTAATTTTAACTAATTCATTTTAACTAGTCACTAAAATATATAGATTTATGATACAATATTTAAGCAATTTAACTAATTAAATATGCATTTTCCTTTGTGACGTGTATCCAATGTTTTCTCAAAGCAAAAAAAGAACATAAACGTTATGTTGTTTTTCTGTTTAACTGTGCAAATTAAAACATTTTGAAAGAAATCTCAAAGATTTAAATCAATAAATGTTGAAACTTGTCATAATTAGTTTGGTTTTGGCGCCACAAACATGTCATATTAATCTTACGGTTTAGATCATGACTGTGGCGTTAAAGAATGGCAGCACTTTCTGAGACTTTTGTTTATTTGCGCCGCCAGAAGACGTGGAACTGTATGTTTTTGTTTTTGTTTCACGTGTTTGGACCCAGTAATTACAGAGACGTGAACCGTAAACCAGGTCAACAAATCCGACACTTAAACGAGGAATTCCGTCCGTAATTCTGACCTCCAGCTCAATTTAAAATTATAGGGATTTCAGAACGTTGCGATGTCACGTGGTTTCCGCCAAAATACCCTAAAAATCAACAAAGAAATAACAATAAACTGACAAAATGTATCCAAAACACACACAAATAAATAAATCCACAGGTTAGAGACACATTTAATCATTTATTATTAAGGATTCTTTTATGCTTTATTAGAAAGGATAGTAGAGCGTGAAGCGGGGATGAGACAAGGAAAGGACATGCAGCAAATCAGCAGAACAGCGCTGTATTTCATTTGTATTTTCATCGAATGTCCTGTGGCACTTGTATATTACATTTTTAATGTTTGTAATGCATGTTCTGTGTTTTGTACGTTTACATTTTAAGAACCGTTATAAGCGGACGTTCCACACAAAAATCACAAGGTTGCCACTGAATTAAAATAACCTTTACCTTTAATTCCATCAATCAAACTTTATGCATAGCGGCTTTTCAAACCCTAAAGTGACCAAAAAAATGATGATGCTAAACACAACAGTGCAAACAATCCACAAACTGCACAAAGTAAAGCGTTAAAGTGCGTATTAAAAGCGCTGACGTCTCGGGACGGTCAAACATGGGAAAGACTCGATCTAAAAGCGATGTGCCCGTCCCGGAGACATCTACCACGCTGGCAATGTCAAATAAATATGGGAAAGAGTGTCTGGCGTGTCTGCCAGTGTGGTCCAACAGATTATGTTTTCCGTCTGGCGGCACTAAGCACGGACAAAATGTATGATTCATGTCAGCAAAATTGTTGAATTGAATGAATAGAAATGAAGGTTTTGTGATTTCTGTCGTGTCTTTGTGATTTCAATGCATTTTTTCCTGTTGTGTGACGCACTTTGAATCGCCTTGTGTACAAAATGTGCTCTACAAATAAACTTGCCTTGCCTAAAAGCCAGTCTATAGAATAATCCCCACAATGCACTCGCTTTTTACGACGCACAGAGTGAAACACACACCTGCAGATGCACGTCGCGCCGTCTGCTCCCGTTTGAGCGAACGAGATGCATAATTAAGCCGTGCGCGTCAAAACACAGCCTGGACGATGCGGGAGGGCGCTTCGGTCTGACGGGAGGAACTTTACGAGCGACTAATTAAAACACGGCTGGAGCCAGATTAAACCGGCGCGTTTACGAGACGTCGAGTGGGCAAAATGTAAAAATAAGACTGCACCGATACGAGGTGAAGTCTGTTGGATTATTCCTCCAGCAGCTCGAGTTACAGGTCACATCTGTGGAGAGGCGAGTCTAAAGGACCAGGATCACGTTCAAAAATCTACATAAGTAACTGTAACTGTTTTACGTGTTGAATGTAGTGGTTTTGGTAAAGAATTGCGCAGATTTTTGGTCAACAAAAATCAATTTGAATCGATTTCAAAATTTTGGTAGTGAATTTTACATGTGTATTTTTGTTTTTTTAGTCAGAATCTAACCATCAAAAGTACTTTACACTTGGTCTCAAATGAAAGTAATGAAAGTAAAAGTAAAAATGACTTACGTTAAGTACAGATACATACAAATGTTTCTTAAGTACAGGACTTTTACTTTAGTACTGTTGTTGAGACAATTAAATTTGTTTTATATTTTTTAAATGTAAAAAGAGCACCAGTGTTGGACAAAATATATACAAAATGTGATTAATAATAATAATAATAATATAAATAATATTATTATTATTAATAATAATAATAATAATAATAATAATAATAATAATAATAATAATAATAATAATAATAATAATAATAATAATTACAAATAATCACAATAGTACAATTGACAAACATAAATAAAATGAAGGCCCAACAAGTCCATCAGTCAAGTCCCAGTTAGTATCTTCACACCAAAACAACTCTTCACTCAGTGACCTCGAGTCAAACTCAGTCGGAGGTGAGAGGAGTTTCATTTAGTTCTAAATGACGGACACACTTTTGTTTCACTGACATAAACGCCTCAGACTGACAGTTGTGGTCTTTTTTCATTGATTCTGCAGAAATCCACTGTTTTTCAGTCCATTCTCATTTTCAGTTTTTTTCCTTGTGAACAGATTTGTTTTGGAACTGCATGTCTCTGATTGGCTCGTCCACTTATCAATCACACGTTAATGCATCTGACTTAAAGCGCCCCCTACAGGTCGGACGACTCATTGAACTAGAAAGCAGTTAAGATAAATACATTTAGAATTTTGCTGAAAATTATCTTTTATATGAACGACAGGTATAAATACACCAACTACAGTCAGAAATAGACAATCGTAAAAACCTGTCAGAGGCACTTTAAGGACTGGAAACATCTCACTTAAAAGCAGTTCATGTTTATGTTCTGTGTTCAGATGATCCAATCAGAAAGCAGAAGGCGCTCCGGATCCTGTGACTCAAAGCCCAGGCGTGTTCTCTAACGTGTCCTCGGTGTATCGACGCGGTTGTTTTGGTGTTTTTAAAGCAGCCGGAGCACGTTCACACACATATTACCTTTTCAAATGAACTAATTGCTCATTCCTTGCTTTCTTTCCCATCAGCGCGCATCGATCGGGCCTCGTCTCCTCTCGCGGTTAGTCGATACCGTCACGTGACCTCCCTAACGAGGCCCCGATAAGGCGTTAATATGCAAACCACGCCGCGGCCGAAGAGCGTGAACCGAAGCTCGGGAAAAGGCTCCGATCGTGGTGTCAGGGCCTCGCGGACGCTATCGGGACTTTAAAACCCCCGAGAGCGCCGCGGGAGTCGTTGAGGAGGAAAGACAAAGTCCGTCCTAAGCAGCAGGAGGAGAACGGAGGGAGGAGATGAGGAGGACGGCCGCGCGGCGGGAGGTGAAGAGAACTGACATTTCTCTTCAATGAATCCACATTCAACACGAGTTGTCGCGCACAAAAGTCGCTTCAAAAGCCTGGATAACGACACGCGGCGCCTCGTGTGGCGTCCAAGGCCGTCGAGGTGCACTCAGTGACAGAAGTCTACTGTTGCCATGACAGTGACGCACATCTTCATCTCTATTCAAGTCATATTTATGGGCTCATTGAGTGTGACGTCACTTCCTTTCAAAAAGATCAGTCGTCAGCATGAACGGGACAGAGAAGCTTCACTTTCATGCTTTGTTAGCTTTATTGTAGCGTAGCTTTATTATGGCGTAGCTTTATTATGGCGTAGCTTTATTGTAGCGTAGCTTTATTATGGCGTAGCTTTATTATGGCGTAGCTTTATTGTAGCGTAGCTTTATTATGGCGTAGCTTTATTGTAGCGTAGCTTTATTATGGCGTAGCTTTATTATGGTGTAGCTTTATTGTAGCGTAACTTTATTATAATGTAGCTCTCACAGAAGCAACACCACCACTGGCCACACTGCGGCGCTGTGTCAACACGTATTTACACGCAGTGTGTGTATACTGTATTTAAATATCATACTCTAGTAAAAAGTACAAATTGAAATAGATATTGCACAAAGCGTAGGAATACTACAGCAGAGGTCAAAAAGTAGTTAAGTAGGCCAGGGCTAAACAAGGGCCAAACCAGGGCTAAACAAGGGCCAAACCAGGGCTAACAAGGGCCAAACCAGGGCTAAACAAGGGCCAAACCAGGGCTAAACAAGGGCCAAACCAGGGCCAACCAGGGCTAAACAAGGGCCAAACCAGGGCTAAACAAGGGCCAAACCAGGGCTAAACCAGGGCTAAACAAGGGTCAAACCAGGACTAAACAAGGACCAAACCAGGACTAAAAAGGACCAAACCAGAACTAAACAAGGACCAAACCAGGACTAAACAAGGGCCAACACGTATTTACACGTAGTGTGTGTATACTGTATTTAAAAATCATACTCTAGTAAAAAGTACAAATTCCAACAAATATTGCACAACGCGTCAGTGGGAATACTCCAGCGGGGTTGGGCAGGCGACTATCTTCATTCACAGACTCAATATGATCAAACTAAGACGCCCAGCGCATTTTTAAACCCAGATTCTTCAAATATTCACCATATTTGCTTTACAAAGTATCACAGAGAATCCACCTTCCAGAACGACAGGAAATGGCACAGATTGGCCTCATTCTGCCGCGGACGCCCAGAGAAGTGTCGTCGATATGTTACGGTTTTTAAAAAGAAAAAACTGAGCTGTAGCTGATGTTTTTACCGTCTTAAAAACATGAAAAACAGACACAGTTCATTAGAAACTGTTATTGCTGACTTACCTACTTCATTAAGGCGTAAGGCCTAATTAGTCACAACAGCTAGCATGCTAACGACGCGCTTCTGGTTTTGTGGAGAATAAAACGCTCTTTATTTAAACACAGGTCACACACAGAGCTGCTTTTTACAACACATCTGCGCTGAGACCAAACAGATTTGACTAAAGCATGAAAATAATGTTCATAATCAGCTGACGGACGCAGCTCGCGCGCGGAAGTGAGAAACATGCTTCGTGCGACGTCAGAATGGAGCAAACGTTTCAGTGAGACATGATGTTCGCTGGACGCACTGGGATTAACCGCGGAATATCACAAAATGCTATTGTACATTGGATTATGTATTATACACAGGGGATTACTGTAAGTACGTCTGGTGGAGGGTCAGGGTGGGACTCGGCCGGACTCACCGCTTCACTCGTCGCTCTCCGTCGTCGTCCCCGTTTGTCCGCCTCGCTCGGCGCTCGGTCCAGTCCTCGTCTCCAAACGCACGTCCATCTGCCTGAAAAGCACCGGGAAAAACACTTCACGTCAGGCTCAGAGAAGACGAGCGGGGACAGACACCCGCGACGGCGACACCAGACACACCGCTAAAGGGTTAAAGCAGGACCGCGGGCTGAACCAGGTCTTACCAGGGCTAAACAAGGACCAAACAGTGGGCTAAACAAGGCCTAAACCAGGACTAATATATATATATATATATATATATATATATATAATAACAACAGGACAGGACGTTTTCAGACTCGATCCACAGACTCTGGACGAGGTCCAAACGTCTCGTGTCCAGATGATTCGACTGAAGCTTTTTCTACGTCTCCAAAAGAAGTATCATTGGATGTTAGCGTTAGCTTAGCGACAAACAAAACAGCACTTAATTCTCCATAAGAATGAATGGAACAGGAAGTGGAGCTCCGTGTTTTTTAAGGCCACAGAAACTAGCCGCTTTGTGAGAAGGGCCCATTGAAGAACCATAACAGACAAGATTAATCTGTTTTATGAAATGTTATGAAATGTGATTTGAAGTGCGTGTGACGGTTTGAATGCATTTGTAAGTTTGAGATGAAAACATGAATATGAGTTTTACGCCAGTCATCAATGACATCATCTTAGGAGACAAAATTAAGCTGTTCTCTGTTTCTGTGGCAGTAGACGTGTTTTGGCCCAGTGTCCAACCTGGTTGCTAGGCAACAGTTAATGGAATTTCCCAGTGCGATGAAGGAATAATCAGGAAGTGAAATTATAAACCCAAAAAAGGCTGAACTGGTAAAAAACAAGTGCGTTTAAGAGTTAAAAGAGTCCAACCAGTCCTGGCACTAGGTCTAAACCAGGTCTAAACCAGCCCACCAAACCAGCTCTAAACCAGGACTAAACCAGCTCTAAACCAGGACTAAACCAGGAATAAAACCAGCTCTAAACAGGACTAAACCAGGAACTTAACCAGCCAGCTCTAAACCAGGACTAAACCAGGATAAACCAGCTCTAAACCAGGACTAAACCAGGAATAAACCAGCTCTAAACCAGCTAAACCAGGTCTAACCAGGACTAAAAACCAGCTCTAAACCAGCTCTAAACCAGGACTAAACCAGGACCAAACCAGGTCTAAACCAGGACTAAACCAGCTCTAAACCAGGAAAGCAAGCTCTAAACCAGGACTAAACCAGGAATAAAACCAGCTCTAAACAGCTCTAAACCAGGACTAAACCAGCTCTAAACCAGGACTAAGCAAGCTCTAAACCAGGGCTAATAGGAAAACCAGGACTAACCAGGACTAAACAGGACAAACCAGCTCTAACCCAGGACTAAACCAGGCTAAACCAGGACTAAAAACCAGAGATCTAAACCAGGACTAAACCAGGACTAAACTAAGACTAAAACAGGATTAAACCAGGTCTAAACAAAGGTCTAAACCAAAGTAAAGTGTGATTTGCATAAAATGATTGATCTTTAATGTTTGATGTTTGGAATGTGATTGACAGATTTCATGAAATATGTTTGAAGAACCTGGTCCAGAACCATGTCCAGAACCTGGTCCAGAAGCCACAGAAGATCAGCAGCGATTACAAGAGTCACACAATCATAATCAAAATTACAATCAGTGCTAATTATACTTTTAAACTTTCAAACTGTTCAGTACAATGTTTGTAGTATTTGTGTATTAGCAGCAGAAGTAGTAGTATTATTTGTGACAGTAGTAGTCAAAGTCTGGAGGTCTGGGGGCTGGAGGTCTGGAGGTCTGGAGGGCTGGAGGGCTGGAGGTCTCTGGAGGTTGGGGGCTGGTCTGGAGGTCTGGAGGTGGCTGGAGGTCTGGAGGTCTGGAGGTCTGGAGGGCTGGAGGGCTCTGGAGGGCTGGAGGTCTGGAGGTCTGGGGGTCTGGAGGTCTGGAAGGGCTGGGGGTCTGGAGGGCTGGAGGTCTGGAGGCTGGAGGTCTGGAGGGCTGGAGGGCTGGAGGTCTGGAGGTCTGGAGGGCTGGAGGGCTCTGGAGGTCTGGGGGCTGGAGTCGGAGTCGCAGGATAAGTGCACGCCAGGATGTTTTTTCCCCCACACTCCAAATTCACGCTGGACGGGCCAGTTTGGACGGCCCAGTTTGACGGCCCAGTTGGACGGCCCAGTTGGACGGCCCAGTTGGACGCCCAGTGACGCCTGTACATTTGAAGGCAGATGCTTTGGAAATATAAACTGACCGGCAGAGGCGCGTCTGAGGCGTCCGGTGCACATGTGCAGTGGACGAGTGGCTGTTCTTCTGGGAATTTCACGTCGTGCTGTGGGTCATTTGTCCCGTTGTCGATCTCACACAGGAGTTTGTTTTGATCCTGAGCCTCGTTTCATGGTCACTTCAAGGTCACTTCAAGGTCACTTCAAGGTCACTTCAAGGTCACTTCCTAGTCATTTCCTGGTCACTTCCTGCTCATGTCGTGCTCACTCCTGCTCACTTCCTGGTTTTGTTCCACTCCCTGGTTCGTTCGGGCCAGAGTTCGATCCAAACTGATTCAAATTCTGAAGTGTGACCTTAGGTCGTTAAACTTCTCCAAAAAGATCTAAATAACTTCTCTCACATGAAGTGCTCCAAAGGTCCACAGGTCTGAAGTGTGTTCGAGTTTAAAAGGAGAAGTTCTTTAAAAGTTCGACCCTTTTCAGTGAACATACAAACAGTGAAATGATCAAATATTTAGACGTTTGTTTTTGTAATTTTGGATGAAGTTTGACCAAAGGTGTCGAAAACAACACATTTGGGAAAACACCGAGCGTATTTGATGAAAGAGAAAAGCGAATGAGGTAAACAACATTTTGGAGAAATTGTGACATTTTGGGAAAAGGTGAAATGTGTTTGGAGAATGATCGAGCCGAGAGTGAAAACTAATCCTCAAGGCAAAATAAACTATTACAGCAGTGGAAAACGTGAACGTCCAATATACGGCATTTACCATCATCATATATAATAATAATAATCATAATAATACTAATAATAATGATGATAAGAATAATTTAAAATATAATAATAATAATAATAATAATAATAATAATAATAATAATACTAATAATAATGATGATAAGAATAATTTAAAATAATAATAATAATAATAATAATAATAATAATAATAATAATAATAATAATAATAATAAAATAATAATAATAATAATAATAAATAATAATAATAATATAATAATAATAATAATAATAATAATAATAATAAATAATAATAATAATGAATATGATGATAAAAATAATTTAAAATATAATAATAATAATAATAATAATAATAATAATAATAATAATAATAAACAATAATAATAAATAATAATACTTACACTTGTATCAAAAACTATATCTGCAAACCAGGACCAAAAACAAAAGTCAGAACCAGGACTAAACCACAGGTCTAAACCAGGTCTAAACCAAGACTAAACCAGACTAAAGGTTAAACAGGACTAAACCAGGTCTGAGTCTCGTCAACACTTGGTTACAGTGAGTCTTCCCCAGCCGTTCCAGTTATGCCACAGCAACTTAAGCCTTAGCACTTGGTGGCTAAGCTAGCAAATGTTTTTTTTTTTGAGTAAGGTCAGGGTTTTTGGGGTCTCAGCTAACCGGGACTCAGCGGAACTGTGTTGTGTTGAAAAAAAATGAATGCGTGCAGTGCAACAAACTGCAGTTTAGCGCCTGACTCAGCAAGGTACGCATGTAAACATTAGCATGCTAACAGCGCGCTATTATTACAATATTATTTACGCGCTATTATTACAATATAACGAGGGAAAACAGATTATTTTCTTAGATGAAAAATTCAGGTGAAGCCATTTTAACCAAGCTATTTTTTGCTTCCAGGTTAAATTTTGAACAGTTTTCTGTTATTTAACATATTAAAGACGTGCTCAGTGTTTTATGTTGCACCTTAAGGCCGAGACAAGTTCCTACGTTTTTGAATTTTGTTCATTGACAATGGCAATAAACTCTTTCTGATTCTGATTCTGATTCTGATTAGTTTAAGGTTTAGACTGTTTTAGCCGACAGCTTAGCATTAGCTTAGTTCAGTGTTGGGAGGAACATGTAAATGTATTCACAGAGTACTGAATACCTGCGTTAAACTGTAATATATGTCATATATTACGTGGTCTAATCAGAGGACTGTATTCAAAATACTTTTATACAGTTTAATTACATTATAGAGTGAAAGGGTTGAAAGAGATTTTTGTTCTGAGCCTGTGTCACAAAAGAGAGAATTCACACTCACTTTATGAGCCGTGTTTTCGATGTTACTCACGTTCACATGCAGTCAAAGTTTGTGTTAAGGTCGATATTCTGGTTTCGGCACTTGCAAGAGCAAACAGAGTTACTCCTGTAACAGGGTCATGGTAATCAGTTGGGATCCCGACCCAAAGCGCCACGCCCCGGCAACAACAAACAAAGACCACATCAGCAGCAGCAGCAGCAGCAGCAGCAGCAGCACAGCGGATAATGAAGCGTCTGGGGCCGGGAGAAATCGCCTCAGTTTGCTCTTTGGTGCTGGTTCTGACCCGCGTGAAGTCAAAGAAAATGGAGAAAATGGAGCCGGAGCTTGGGGTTCATCAAGTTTACAAGCCCTGAACTCAGAAGCCCAAGATTCAAACCGAACATAAATGAATGTTCCCTTTGATGAGGATCTCCCGAACATGAGCAGATTTCCAGGGCTCATATTCAGGTCTTTCAAAGGGGTTATTGGTGTTACCATGGTATTGTTGCTAACAGTCCAGTTCTGAAGGGTTTTTGCCTGCATGCAAATGTCGTCACGGATGCCAGAAGCCTAAAGTTCATGATCGAACGCCACAATGAATTCCTCTGGTTTTAGAAAAGGAGCTGCATTCTGGAAAGCACCAAACGAAAGAGTAAGATCCAGTTTTTGAACGGGTGTGGTCAGGACAAGGCCGCGCTGGTTCTAATATCATCTTAACAAACAATAACATCGATCCATCCTTAAACTTCACTAAGTTCAAACAATTGTTAGTCATCTTTTTAATGGCCAGAAGACGACGCAAGCGAATGTAACACTTATATCCATTCTCTAGATATAGACTCCAAAGAAAGCCGAAGATGAAGACACCGTCTGACCTTTATTTATTTCGGAAAATACAACTTAGGCAACCATCCTCTAATTTTCCAATAAATATCCACGCCTCTCTCATTGGAAGTAGACACATCTTACCTGCGAACCCCAAAGTGAAAGATATAACTTTGAAAATAGGGAAGATAAATACAGAGTTCTGGACGACCTAAACTGGTAATTAAAATCAAAGTAAACCAAAAAGTTAACACTTCAGAGTAGACACCAGAACAAAAGAATTCTAAACCACCAGACATAAACTAAATGTCCTTCCCCACAATTATCATGAAATTTACCAACACCCACAGAAAAAAATTATCCAACTGAGGCCTAATCCAGAAAATAGTTAAACAACAAAGGAGGAATTATTGCTTCACTAAACTAACCAAATAGTATAATGTTGCCAAAAGAATATTACCAGTTTGTAGGACAGGGTTTCATTAGCGAAATAACATGCAGTCCGTGCAGAGAAAAGCATAAATCGAAACGCCACAATAGAATTCATAATTTTAGAAAAAGGAGCTCCAAAGCCACCAAACTTAGAAGAGTAAGATCATTTGAGGGTTGTGGTCGGACAAGGGCCGGCGTTGTGCATTTTCTCGTAACGCTTGAAGTTCTGACCTCCGGAGGTCGCCTGGGGAACGCGTCTTCAGCTAAACCTAAACCGGAGAAACTAAAATTATTACTAAATCTATAAACAGAATTTATTACAACAGGCTCTTTGTTGAAAAACAGAAAAGGTGCAATAGACAATAAAAGTCAACATCTTTTCCAATTCATTTTGCGTCTCGTTTCTTTCCGCTCGACGGAGAAAGACTCAACAGGCTCAAAAAAACCTCTTTTGATTAAATTAAAGCGCCAAACGCCGTCCGCCTGATGTCGTTCTTACTTCCATCGACGAGAGCCTTTCAACAGGTTTGATCTGAGTCTCGGTTTGGACCTGGTTTAGTCCTGGTTTAGACCCGGTTTAGACCTGGTTTAGTCCTGGTTTAGTCCTGGTTTTAGCCTGGTTTAGACCTGGTTAGACCTGGTTTTGGTCTGGTTTTGACCCGTTTAGACCCGGTTTAGACCTGGTTTCCTGGTTTAGCCCCCTGGTTTAGACCTGGTTTAGTCCTGGTTTAAGTCCTGGTTTAGACCTGGTTTTAGACCTGGTTTAGACCTGTTTTAGTCCCTGGTTTAGTCCCCGGTTTAGACCCGGTTTTAGACCTGGTTTAGTCCTGGTTTAGACCTGGTTTAGACCTGGTTTAAAGTCCTGGTTTAGTCCTGGTTTAGACCTGGTTTAGTCCTGGTTTATTCTTGGCTTAGACCTGGTATACTTGTCCTGGTTTAGCCCTGGTTTAGTCCTAGTTTAGTCCGGGTTTAGTCCTGGTTAATTCTTGGTTTAGTCCTGGCTTAGACCTAGTTTAGACCCGGTTTAGACCTGGTTTAGTCCTGGTTTAGACCTGGTTTAGACCTGGTTTAGTCCTGGTTTAGTCCTGGTTTAGACCTGGTTTAGACCTGGCTTAGATCTGGTATAGTCCTGGTTTTGACCTGGTCTAGTCCTGGTTTAGTCCTGGTTTATTTTTGGTTTAGTCCTGGTTTAGACCTAGTTTAGTCCTGGTTTAGAGACCTGGTTTAGTCCTGGTTTAGTTCCTGGTTTAGACCTGGTTTAGACCTGGTTTAGACCTGGTTTAGTTCCGGTTTAGTCCCGGTTTTTGACCTGGTTTAGTCCTGGTTTATTCTTGGCTTAGACCTGGTATAGTCCTGGTTTAGCCCTGGTTTAGTCCTGGTTCAGTCCTGGTTTAGACCTAGTTTAGTCCTGATTTAGTCCTGGTTTAGACCTGGCTTAGACCTGGTATAGTCCTGGTTTAGACCTGGTGTAGTCCTGGTGTAGTCCTGGTTTAGTCCTGGTTTATTTTTGGTTTAGTCCTGGTTTAGACCTAGTTTAGTCCTGGTTTAGACCTGGTTTAGTCCTGGTTTAGTCCTGGTTTAGACCTGATTTAGTCCTGTTTTATTATTTCTTGGTTTAGTCCTGGTTTAGACCTGATTTAGTCCTGGTTTATTCTCGCTTTCGGCCTGGTTTAGTCCGGGTTTGGTTCTGGTTTAGACCTGGTTTAGACCTGATTTAGTCCTGGTTTATTCTAGGCTTAGTCCTGGTTTAGTCCTGGTAAAGTCCTGGTTTAGACCTGGTTTAGACCTGATTTAGTCCTGGTTCATTCTCGCTTTCGACCTGGTTTAGTCCGGGTCTAGTCCTGTCTCACCTGAACCACAGCCTCAGATAAAACACATATTCTGCCTGTTTATTAAAGTGGCACTGCATAACTTTGCCTGGCACCGTCTCCACGGAGATGAGTCAAAGAGACAAAGTAACACCGTGTTATACTGTTGTCGTCTCGTCAAAAACACACTTGTATTCAGCTTCATTCGCGCTTGCTTTGTCTGAGCCTCACAAACCGCTCCGTTTCAATTTTCCCCGGGTTGTCGTGTCCATAGAACATTGGCATTTTGAGAGGTCGAATTGTGTTTTATTTAAAAGCTCTTCTGAAACGTTTGCGGTGTGTCGTGCAAATGTGTTTTCCAAACGTAGACGCGATTTCAAGTGCGGAAATGTCAAATGCTAACGCTAACCACAATGTGACGCAATAAAGTGGTAAAAGCGCGTGTAAAAGTCATTTTGAGACCCGAAAGCGCAGAATAAGACTGTGTTCATGTTCGTGACGCCACATCAAAACAGAGACAAAACCGGGACTAAACTTTGGTAAAACACGTATTTAAATGTATTCGTTGAGGTTTAATTGTCAGACGAATGTGAAATGTTTGTAAAAATGTAGCAGAAACATCACTTTTCATTTAAGTTTACAAACATATCATTGCCACTCGAACACTTTTCCGTCCCAAACGTCTCCGCGGAAACGTCTCTTCCATCACGTGTTCCTAAACGGGCAGAGAAAATGCATGTGCTCCGCAGTGACAACTCTTTGCCTCCGGGCGGCTCTTTAACTGAAATGAACTCTGTTTCATGAGCGCAGAAGCGGCACATCATAAATGTGTGGAACAGAAACGGAAAAGACGACAGAAGTGACGTGGGACTCGTGCGTGTGACTCGTGCGTTTGACCCGTGCGTTAGACTCGTGCGTTTGACCCGTGCGTTTGACTCGTGCGTTTGACCCGTGCTTTGACCCGTGCATTTGACCCGTGTGTTTGACCCGTGCGTTTGACCCGTGCGTTTGACCCGTGCGTTTGACCCATGCGTTTGACCCGTGCGTTCAACCCGTGCGTTCGACCTGTGCGTTCGACTCGGGCGTTTGACTCGGGCGTTTGACTTGGCCGTTTGACTAGGGCGTTTGACCCGGGCGTTTGATTCGGGCGTTTGACTCGTGCGTTTGACTCCGGCGTGAGGAAGTCATTATGGATCCATTTCAGAGAAGAAAGAAGAAAGAAAGAAGAAAGAAGAAAGAAGAAAGAAGAAGAAGAAGAAGAAGAAGAAGAAGAAGAAGAAGAAGAAGAAAGAAGAAGAACGAAGGAAGAAGAAGAAAGAAGAAGAAGACATCAAGCAGAAGAGGAGCAGAGAGGAGCAGAGAGGAGGAGAAGAGGAGGGGAAGAGGTGAGCAGAGAGGAGGAGCAGAGGAGCAGAAAGAAGGAGGCGGGAGGAGGTAAGAGGAGCAGAAAGGAGGGGAGAGAATGAGATGAGGAGAAGAGGAGCAGAGGAGGAGAAGAGGGGAGCGGAGAGGAGGAGCAAATATGAGGAGGAGGAGGAGAGAGAAGGAGAGAGGAGGAGGAGGGAGAAGAAGAGAGGAGAAGGAGAGAGGAGCAGAGGAGCAGTGGAGCAGAGAGGAGGAACATCCAGGGCCCGGCTGAGGGTCAGCGAGGCGTTTCAGCTGGTGCTTCTGACCATCAACGCTTTGTTTCTGAAATGGTTCTTCCTCCGGAGCAGACGAGGACTCCACGGAAACGGAGCGGACGTGAAGAGAACATTCATCTACGTTTGTGGCCACCTGAGAAGGATTCAGGAGAGAACGACAGATCTGACGTTTGAGAAGGATGAACGAGGCCGCGAGGAGACAAAACGTGTCCAAATGCAAACAGGGAGCGGTTCTCTTTGTCAGGTTCGTTTGGGAGACGACACTTTGCCTAATTGGTTTTCCTGCCGGAGGAGGAGGTTTTTGAGAACACGCCCCCGCGGAGATGTTTGCCCAGACGCACACGGGCGAATGCAACGCCGTTTGGTGACGATCCAGCGTGAGGCGTGCTGAGACGAACCACTTTCTCCGTGTTCTTAGATGTTTTTAATACGTTTTCGTTTCGGGATTTCAACTCAAAACCCTGTGTTGAAATAGTCCCATCGTTACAGCAGAACTCTTACGGTAAGCTTCTCCACAGAGCCGACCTGTAACCTGGAGCCTAGGGGCGTCGCCTGCTGAGGTCTGCGGGGAGGATCCACGGTGTAAGAAACGGCTCAGCGTGTGATTTTTTTTGGCTCGACGCCGGGGACAGAACAAGCCGAGTGTGTGAGCGTTCAGTACAAGCGCCGAACACCGGGGGGTGCTCTGTTTCAAATTGTGTTTTGTATTTTGGTGATAAAATTGCACTTTCACAGAGCCGTTTTCAGACATGGTTCTTGCAAAGCTGCATGAGTCACACATCAGAGCAGAGACACGTCAAACTAACTGGACCGAATTCCACCAAACCGATTGTGTGGCCTTGGGTTAGGTTCGGACGGTCCGGGTCTGGTCTGGTCTGGGTTTACCGGTTTAGGCACAGTTTTGATGTGGGTTTTACAGCTAAATTTCTCCCAAAGTGTCAGCGAAACCTGGGGCTCGGGTCACATGTTGTAGAATAATTCGGTTTGTTCCAGGTGACTGTGTTTGCACACCAAACAGACGCCGTTAGCACGCTAATTAGCCCTGAGCTCCTGATGCTCCAAAGTAAATAATAGATATCCATCTGAGTGTGGACAGAGTCAGCCGTGTTTAGAGCTGCACTCAAACCACAGTTTAAGTCACGGTCTGGGCTCAGTCCTGGTCCTGGTCCTGGGTCTGGGCTCAGTCCTGGGCTCAGTCCTGGCTCAGTCCTGGTCCTGGTCCTGGTCCTGAGCTCAGTCCTGGTTTCAGTCGTGGTCTCAAGAGTCAAACCTTGTGGCTGTGAGGCGAGGGCGCTAACCACTCTGCCAGTAGCAGTGCAATGATGGAGACAACAAGGTCAAACGCTCAGTTTTACACATGAAATTTACAGACAAAACAGACTGAAATAAACGCATTTATGTCATCATTTTCTCACACTTAAAACACTTAACCTGAAGGGGCTTATTTTCCACAGACCTGACTGAGCTGTTCTCAGCCCGAGCCTCACACTGCTGTGTTGGAACAGTGTTCTTCAGTGGAGCTCACATTAGGACTGGAGCTCGGGTCACGCGCTAAATAATCATTATTACAGGGAAAAGGCTCGCGGTGGTCTCAAGCGTCCACACCACCACACCATCACACACACACATCACCCTCCGCACCGCCACACACCGGCCACACCGCACCACCATCACCCTGCACGCGCACAGCAAACCGCACCACACCCACACCGCACCATCACCCTGCACCGCCACACCGACGCACATACCGCCAAACATCACCCTGCACCGCCACAAACCACACCATCACCCTGCACGCAAACCACACGCCACAACCACCACCCCCCAGCACCACTCACACCTGCACCGCCACAACCACACCATCACCCGCACCGCCATCAAGCACAACCGCACACCGACACCACAACCGCACCATCACCTGCCACCCGCCAACCAACCATCACCGCACCGCACAACACACCGCACCACCACACCCGCCCATCACCCTGCACCGCACATCCACACCATCACCCTGCACCGCCACACGCCAGCCACACCACACCGCACCATCACCCTCACCGCCACTATCACCCGCACCGCACACCGCACCTCACCCGCACCGCCATCACCCTGCACCGCCACACCACACCGCACACACCGCACCGCCACCCACACCGCCACACCGCACCTCACCCTGCACCGCCACACCGCACCATCACACCGCACCGCCACACCACACCACCCACCGTCACACCGCATAGTGTCACGATCACCCTCCGTCACACCGCACCACCACACCACACCGCCACACAACAAAAGCTTAATTTAGCCTGCTGCGATGTTGTTTGTTGTACCTCAGACGTGCCCTCAGACGTCCCTCAGCGTGCCTCAGACGTGCCCTCAGACGTGCCCTCAGACGTGCCCTCAGACGTGCCCTCAGACGTGGTCCCTCTGCACACGGCGCCAGCTCAACTACACTCATAACACACTGGTCAGAGGTCGTTTTCTCCCCGCGGGGTTCTCGTTCACCCCTAAAGTTCTCTCTTAAGTGGTTGTGTTTCAGTCGATGGTGAGAGAGAAACTCACCTCCTTAACACAGTTCTTCTTCGTCTGACAAGTACAAATGCGGTGGTCCTGCGTCACCGCTGACTTCACAGGTACAAGGACAGCTCCGTGAAGCTTGCGGTCAGACGGCGCTGAGGCAAAAGGTATTTAAATCTCGCTGCTCCCCCGGCGTGAACCCTGACGGCGCTACAAACGGCCCGGTCCGCAGAGGCTCGCGGCGGCGGTGACGACTCCTGAGACCGTCGCTGAAACGCCGTAAAGACAATCTACCGCACTTCGGACCCCGCTTGCAGTTCGGCTTCACGCAGACTCAACGGGCCGGTCCACGCCTCTTCGGGAGTCTTCGCGAAGGGTCGTTCCCGTGTCGTTCCCACGCCGATTTCCGTCGAATGAGAAGCGTCAGAAAGATAAAAACCCCTGTGTGCCGGTTTGACCCTTCCCCGCCGCGAAGCATCAAACCCAACGCCAGTATCGTAGTTCCATCCCTCCTCTGCATGCGTTTGCTCCTAATACACCGCAGTATTGATTGAAAGAAAGTATAACCTCCTTGGAAACCGAGTAAAGTTCCCTTGTTTACGTCAAAAAATAATTGCTATTTATCTCCGTCTCCGAAGCGCATTTCAGAAGCACTTAGTTCTCGTCAGACGAAGCCGGTGTTGTTGTTGTTTTTCTCACAAACTCAGGCGGTGGAGTTGAATGTTAAGCACTCATTTTCATTCACAAACACTCGCCGAGCCCAGAGGCAAGCTGGAAGTGTCGGATCGCGGGCGAATCAGCCGTTCGGATGCAAAAAAGATAAATAATAATAATCACACTCACAGGCTGGTTTAGCAGACGAACCATCCGGAGGAACCCACGTACATCACGCTCAAGTCCACGTGAAACCCTGATGTGCAATACTTCCAAATCACAACGGCAATTCGATATATACTGTCTGTACAACACAAAAAGTATTCATCATCAACAGTTGGTTGCGTGTCGTGTCCTCACTTATGATCGTGAAGCCCGTTTCTCGGTGGCGCAGTCGCACGCCCCCCTCGTTCTCGCCATCATTTCGGGCGTTTGTTATTTTGGTAAAGTCGGTCGACCTCATGGCTGAACCGTAGACTTCTGGGTAATGTTTCCCATGCACCGTTTGGACCAAAGTTCATCCCATTCTCGAGAACAAAACCCTGGAGAGGATTCGTCATGTTTTTGTTTTTTTAAACTTTTGCGGCTTTTTCAGTCTCCAAATTGTCGAGGTTTCAAATTAAGATGGACCCGGTCTCTTCTCTTTTGCGATAAGCTTTTCTGGGATGGCAAAAAAGGGATTTGGCTCGACTAAAATCTTTGCTGCTTTGACTCTGGTCCCGTCACACGTTTGTTGGTTTTCTGCGGAGGGTTTTTGGCTCGAACTCCGACGCTCCGCCATCTGTCCGAAGACCTCCTCGCACACACCGGACTCGGACCACTCGGGCGCGAAGTCTTCTGACCCACGGCCGCGTCGGGAAAAGATATTCACGACTGTATTCGATCACCGTGCAAAAGAAGAGACTCCAAATAGAAATTTTCAACACCGTTTTTGGGCAAATTTTGGAGTTTTAATGGAACCACATTTCCTGTCCAAACTGATGTCTATAACAAAGCAAACATTATATAGTGAGACAAATATGTCAAAAAGAACACAACTTTATTTAATTTAAGAACCGACATTTTGCCGCAAAAAAGTCCATCTGTTTTGGTTTAATTCTATTTGGATATTAAGCGAGAAGTGTTTCTGGGAACTATTTGACTATTCATGAGTAACTGTCTGGACGTAATATCAGATTCATCATCATTTACTACTTAATTTGAAGGACACAACATGAAGAAAGGCACAAAATCCTGCATGTTCAAAGTAAAGACACTGAAACGCACACGTCGTAATCATTTCTTTTGTCAGTTGTAGATTTCCTCATGGTGTGTTACTTTTCTATCCGCAGTGAACGACACCAACGACCTCTGGCGTGCTTTAAACCCCTGCCATTTCCCATCTGCTCGACATTTCCCCGCGTCTCGTTTCGTCCTATAGAAGGCTGAGGTCAGAAGGTTGGACCGTAATGAAATATTATGTTAAGAGCTCGGATTACTGCGCGCCGACCGCTCCCGCCGGTCAATAACTCTGGACATTATAATACGCCGCGCTGCCAGATATGAATGACTCGCCTCCACCGCTAAAAGGATTTGGAGTACGAGAGCCGAGGACGGCGTGTCGAGGGCGAGTGTCCCGCCGTTGGCCCGGTAACCTCCACGTCCGTGCACTTTATGTCCGGTCGGATTAAACCAGCGCGCGGTAAGAGTTCAGTCTGTTGTGTCTGTGCTGCAAATCTGCACGTTTCGCACTGCCAAAAGAACAATGCAAAAGCAACGTTTCATGCGCCACGTTTATCAATCGACTGAAGAGTCAACAGACAAACGGCACGTGCGATTTGTGGGCGTGTTGCACCTGATTAACGCTCGGAAAAGGCGCGAGGAGCGAGGAGCATCTGAAGGTCTTGTTGCTATTTCATTTTTTATTAGAACATAGATCAACAAAAACAACAACAACACAACAACAACAACAACAGCGGTTCCAAGTACAACGCAAACAGGAGGGGGGACCAGGTACAGCCCTGTCTCACCCCTCAGCCGCAGGTGGGCCAGTTCTGGCGAATCGGGGGGGAAATGACTTTGGCGTTGGGACTTTGAACCGCGATGACGGACCGCAAAGACTCATCCAGAGTTGATTTTGTTCATCTTTAAAGCTCTCATTGGGATTTTGCCTGATTATTTTGCATGTTTGCTGAACATCAGATCAGGTATTCGTCGATCATGAACTCAGGACATACGGAGCGAGGGAAAAATACCTCAAAGTACTTTTAAACGACGACCCGCAGTGTTTTGAATTATTTTAATGTTTTTATTCCACATTGTGCGTGTCTTTATACATTTTGTATAATTGATTGTTTTATGGCCATTTTATCCGGATGTTCTGCTGTCTTTGTTCTGTGTGTTTTTATGTGTTTTATTATGAGGGCACTCATAAAAAAGAGAGTGCCTCACATTGAGTTCTACCCTGTTTAAATAAAATAAAATAAAATAATAATAATAAAATAAAAAAATAAAATAAAATAAAATAAAATAAAAAATAAAAAAACATTAAAATAAAAAACCCGAGACCCCTAACGGGAAAAGCGGTAGAAAATGAATGAATGAATAAATCAAAATAAAAAAAAAAAAATAATAAAATGTAATTAAATTGTATTAAATTTAATTAAAAAAAAATTAAAATAATAAAATAAAAATGTGTAAAAAATAATCCACAACGAGTCCCGCAGTCTCCACTTTTTCAGACTTTAAAGGATGCGGGAAAGAGAGTAGCCTATCTTTTATTACAGCTGCTTTGAAAAGTGGGTCCTTTTTAAAACATTCAAAATCACAATCAAATGGTGTATTGGAGCACAAATTGCAGCATTCTTGCACTTGTCTCTTCACCGTATAGTATTCTTCCTAACCTTTCTTGAATAAACGTTAGCCGTGATAGTGAATGAGGGTTAGAGTGAAAACACCGGGACGAGGCGCATAATGTCAAAATAGACACGTGACTAATCTGATCGTGAGCGCCGGAGTTGCTTTTGTGCTTTTCCCACAGTTTATGGTGACATTAATATCACATTTTCCTCCGAATGTCACTGCGACTTTGACAAACGAACTCTCAGCAAAGCGTAAATCATGATGAGGACATAAATCACACGTGAGTTTGACCATGACATCTGTAAATAATGGAGAATAAATCATGCCTCAGCGAAACACGTGTGTAAGTGAGAATATCATCGTGTACTTTTAATCTTTTATTCTATTTATACTTTAGGATATAATATTTAGGGAATTACAAAAGCAAAAGTACAAGAGCAAGTTTGAAGGACAAGAACAATAGAAAAATGCATAATAATTGTCATTTAAATGTTGGGCCAAACTGTGAAACGAGGGAAATCTATCTAACTCGACCAGTCCAAACGAGGGCCCGGGGCCAATGCGGCCCTCAGGCCAATTTTATTTTGTTTGCCCCCAAGCCTTTGGCTGAATTGGCACAATTTACGAAAAGTACATTTCACCGCAATCTGAAAACGTCTCTCCCTTCATAAATAAAAGCATTCTCCTGCACCGCAGACCCAACGTTCAGGACAATAAATGTTCTCGCACACATTCTGGCTCATTAACCGAAGCTTGGCCGCAAAGAGCCAGAAACTACAGACATTTACAGAAAAGTTCCCTTGGAAACTTCCGCTCGGGCATTTTGGGAAGTCTCAAAATGTCAGTGAAGTCAAGATGATTTGGTTAATGAATATTCATGATTACTCGGGTCGCAATCAAGTAAGAAAACAGTAATAAATACGAGGCAGCGACGAGTCATTTCAGTTTGATTGAATCCAGGAGCGTTCGCAGTTCAAGTCAAACCCCTTTAATGGCACGGCCGGGTGAGATGATTTCGAGTTGTTCTGCTTCGGCGGCTCCTCGCGGTCCGAGCCGTATTCAACGTAAACAGATTTTGGTCCAAAAAGCTTCAAACGGGATGGAACGGCGAGCTTCACGTTCAGGCGACGCTCGCGGAATCTGGCAACGGTCAGAACTAATCAAAAAGCACTCCGAGAAATATCGGGCCGCGCTCGTGTAGCCGGAGCCAACTGGCACCGAGCGGCGGCAACTGTGAGAAGAGAAGAGAGAGAAGAGAAGAAGAGAAGAAGAGAAGAGGAGAAGAAGAGAAGAAGAGAAGAAGAGAGAGACAGGGATGTGTGAGAGGCACGAGGATGGAGAGAACCAATCACCGATTTTAGCAGAAAAAGCACAAACTGTTTCGTTGCATTTGTGGAGTCAACGAAAGGTTTGACCGACGTTCGATCTCTCCGATTGTTCACATATTTGTCCGGACGTTTGGACCTTTCCCCCCCCATCGTTTTCCAGACTGACCACGTGCAGAACTCGGCGCACCCGATTAGAACCCTCGCAGACGTCTGACAGTGTTTGAGAACAGAGAGGAGGAAGGAACTCTGCAGTTTGAAGTGACTCCGACAGGTTCTTACGATTGTCTAATTCTGACTTTATTTGGTGTATATAAACCTGTCGCACGTATAAATGATAGTTTTACACCGATCGAGCAGGAATTTGTGGAGAAAATGTGGAAAAACAAAGAATTATGCAGAATTTACACCAAAATAAAGAACTTTTTGACTTAAATTAACAAAATAAAGTCGCTCTCAAATATTTTCATTTGTCAAATTAAAAAACATTAGACATTAGATGAGGAAGTGAAATTATAAACCTAAAAAATTTGCTATTCTGTGATAACATTTTTATAATTTTTAGCAAAATCTGATCTCATCTTCAAAGCGCCCCCTACAGGTCGGATGACTCATTGAACTAAAATGCAGTTGGGATAAATATATTTTCAATTTAGCTAAAAATTATAAAAAAAATCTTATCCCTAAATAGCAAATTTTTTAGGTTTATTATTTCACTTCCTGTTTATAACTGATGACATCACTCTAAGAAATTACCCAGCAAACACTGGGCCAAAACTAATCTATGAGAGCGACTTTATTTTGTTGAATCCAAATAAAGTCAACATTAGAAAATGGCAAAAACCCGTCATGGGCCCTTTAAATCAAACGTCGCTCTGTGTCAGATACTTTCACGGTAAAGCCTCACGGTAACGGAGCTCCTGTGCGGGGTCCGGGTCAAACGCATGCGGGCACACTGAAAACCCGCCGCTTGTCACGGTGAAACGTCGCCTTGAAACTGCAAAATGAATGATAACCAAACAAAAGTGTGCGACGCCCTCTTCTCCATCTGGCTCCCGCCGCTTTAAGTGTCGGCCAATCAGAGGTCGCCTCGGGTCAAGGCCAATCAGAGGGAGAGAAACGAGAGAAAGAGAGTAAGAGGGAGAGAGAGAAGAATGAGGGACAGAAGGGGGAGAGGAAAGGAGAGCTGGGGGTCGATGGAGAATTGCGACAAGGCCAACGGGAATGAGAAATGAATTGGCTGAACGACAGGAGTGAGAGAGAGAGAGAAAAGAGGGAGAGAGAAGAACGAGGAAAGGAGAGCTGAGAGTGAATGGAGAAAAACGACAAGGCCAGAGGCAATGAGAGATGGATGGACTGCATGACAGGAGAGAGAGAGAGAGAGAGGGCGAGAGAGAGAGAGAGCGAGAGAGAGAGAGGGCGAGAGAGAGAGCGAGAGAGAGAGAGGGCGAGAGAGAGAGAGAGAGAGGAGAGAGAGAGAGAGAGAGAGAGAGAGAGAGAGAGAAGGGAGAGAGAGAGCGAGAGAGAGAGAGAGTGAGAGAGAGAGAGAGAGAGAGAGAGGCGAGAGAGAGAGCAGAGGAGAGAGAGAGAGAGAGCGAGAGAGAGAGAGAGAGAGAAGGAGAGAGAGAGAGAGAGGCGAGAGGAGAGAGAGAGAGAGAAGAGAGGGCGAGAGAGAGAGAGCGAGAGAGAGAGAGGCGAGAGAGAGAGAGAGCGAGAGAGAGAGAGGGAGAGAGAGAGAGGGCGAGAGAGAGAGAGAGAGAGAGAGAGAGAGAGAGCGAGAGAGAGAGGAGAGACGAGAGAGAGAGAGAGAGAGAGAGGAGAGAGAGCGAGAGAGAGAGCGAGAGAGAGAGAGAGGAGCGAGAGAGAGAGGGACGAGAGAGAGAGAGGGCGGAGAGAGGAGAGAGAGACGAGAGAGAGAGAGAGAGAGCGAGAGAAAGAGGGAGGGCGAGAGAGAGAGAGAGGAGGGCGAGAGGAGAGAGAGAGAGAGAGAGAGAGAGAGAGAGAGAGAGAGAGAGAGAGAGGGCGAGAGAGAGAGAGAGAGAGGAGAGAGAGAGAGGGCGAGAGAGAGAAGAGAGAGCAAGAGAGAGGAGAGAGAGAGAGAGCGAAAGCGAGAGAGAGAGAGCGAGAGAGAGAGAGAGCGAGAGAGAGACGAGAGAGAGGCGAGAGAGAGAGAGAGGGGCAGAGAGAGAGGAGGGAGGAGAGCGAGGAGAGGCGAGAGAGAGAGAGGAGGTGCGAGAGAGAGAAGAGAGAGAGCGAGAGAGAGAGAGAGAGAGAGAGAGAGCTGGACCTTCAGACCAAACAATTAACCCTCTACACTCAGATCAGACCCATAAACCTGTTTCGCCTGGAGACGTTCGCCTGACCTCCAGGACTCCTGGCTCAGGAGCTCCTGTCTCTGCAGCAGGAGCAGGTGCACCACACCAGAGTTCAGGGTATAAATATCTGCACAAACGTGTCAGATAAAATATGTCCAGAGAGAGAGGGTCTGGAGGGCAGCATGTTCTAGAGGGCAGACAATGTTCTAGAGGGCAAGCATGTTCTAGAGGGCAGCATGTTCTAGTGTTCTAGAGGGCAGCATGTTCTAGAGGGCGCAGGCACAATGTTCTAGAGGGCAGCATGTTCTAGAGGGCAGCAATGTTTCTAGAGGGCAGCATGTTCTAGAGGGCAGCATGTTCTAGAGGGCAGCATGTTCTAGCAGGGCAGCACGTCCCAGGGCTAATGGTCCAGCTGTTAGAGCCTGTGTCAACATCAGGTTTGTCTCAAATGCACATTAGACTCACAACCAGTTCTAAACGTTTCTCTGAGACCTCCAGGCTGCGGCTGTCGAGTTCACCTGAGCCAAGCGCCATGAGCTCTTTAGGGGACGACTGAACTGGTACGGCAGGAAAACGACCTTAGACTGGAGCGGGGCGGGGGTGGCGGAGGTAAGGAGAGCGCGCGATGCGTGGCGAAGCGCGGCGAGAACGGCAAGCGTGGCGAGGTAAGGCGAACGCGGCGATGCGTGGCAAGAACGGCGAGTTGGCGAGAGCGGCAATTGCGCCAAGTGTGAGAGCGGTGAAAGTGGCAAGTGTGACAAGAGTGGCGAGCGCGGCGAGCCACGCGAGCGCGCGAGCGGCGGCGAGCACAGCGAGCGCGGCGAGTCGATTAATTTTTTTTCTTATTTATATTTTGAGTAAAACTATAGATCTTGAAATTTGGTGTAAAGATTCAGATTTTTGCTTAATTTTAACTTTAACTTTATGGTGTGAATAATGCCTTTGGTGCACCATCACATTTATTTTATTTATTTTATTTATTTTATTTATTTATTTATTTATTTATTTATTTTATTTTATTTTATTTATTTTATTTATTTTATTATTTTTATTTATTTTTTTATTTTATTTATTTTATACAGGAGAAAACCAAATGAGAGAATCTTTCCTTTTCATTGTTTTTTTCCTGTCAAATAAAAAATACAAACAAAGAAACACACAACATCCTGATAAAATCAAACAAAACGATCAGCCGCCATAACACGACATAACGCGACATAACGGGACATAACGCGCCATAACGGGAACATAACGGGACATAACGTGACATAAACGTGACCATAACAGCGCCATACGGCCATAACGCGCTAAAGTCCATAACGCGCCATAACGGGACATAACGCGCCAATAACGGGACATAACGGACATAACGGGACAATAAGCGACATAACGGGAACGATAACTGCGCCATAACGGGACATAACGGCCATAACGGGGCATAACGCGCCATACGCGCCAAACGCGGCATAACGCGCTAACACGGCCATAACGGGACATAACGCGCCGCATAACGGGACATAACGGGACATAACGCGCCATAACGCGCCATAACGCGCCATAACGCGACATAGCCTCCATAACGCGCCATACACGCGCCATAAACGGGACATAACGGGACATAACGGGAGCATAACGCGCCATAACGCGGCCATAACGCGGCATAACACTCCTAAACGCGCCATAACACGACATAACGGCGCCATAAGGGACAATAACGGGACATAACGTGACATACACGTGCATAAGCGCCAATAACGCGCCATAACGCGCCATAACGCCATAACGGACATAACGCGCATAACGCGCCATAACGGGACATTAACGGGACATAACGGGACATAACGCGACATAACGGACATAACGCGCCATAACGCGCAATACGGGACATACGGGAACATAACGCGCCATAACCGCATACGGGCATAACGCGCCATAACGGGACATAACGGCAAGACATAACGGGACATAACGGGCAAAGCCCATAACGCGACATAACACTCATACGCGCCATAACGGGACATAACGGGCATAACGCGAACATAACGGACATAACGGGACATAACGCGACATAACGGGACATAACGCGACATATCGCGACATAACGGGACATAACGGGACATAACGGCGCCATAACGCGCCATAACGCTCATACGGGACATAACGGACATAACGGGACATAAACGCGCCATAACGGCCATAACGCTCCATGAACGGGACATAACGCGACAAACGACATAACGCGACATACGGGACATAACGGGACATAACGGGACATAACGCGCCATAACGCTCCATAAGGGACATAAAGGGACATAACGCGACATACGGGACATACGCGACATAAACGCGCATAACGCCATCGGACATAACGGGACATAACGGGATACGGACATAACGGCATGCGCCATAACGGCCATAACCGCCATAACGCGCCATAACGGGACATAACGTGAACTAAGACGCGACCATAACGCGCCATAACGCGCCATAACGCGCCATAAGGACATAAGTGACAAACGTGACATAACGCGCCATAAGCGCCATACACGCCATACGGGACATAAGCGCCATAAACGCGGCCATAACGGGACATAACGGGACATAACGGGACATAACGTGACATAACGGGACATAACGTGACATAACGCGCCATATACGCGACATAACGCGACTAACGTGACATAACGTGACAACGTGACATAACGCGCCATATACGCGCCATAACGCGCCATAACGCGCCATAACGCGCCATAACGCGACTAAACGGGCATAAAGGGAACATAACGCGCACATAACGCGGTTAAAAACAGTCGAACCGCTGAACCTGTGGTCGGAGGTTTAGGTCGCGTCTGTGGATCGGCGATTTAAACTTCCGAGAGTCGCTTTATCCCGTAACCCCGCCCACTAAAGACATGTACAATAGGCTTCCTCCTTGCTTTTCCAAGGTTAAATAAAGCTCACTCACACTACAATACATCTTAATACACGTTTGGAATGAGCTTTTGTCGCCGTAGAAACCCCCGTTTACAGATGACATTCCGTCCTGCAGCTGAAACTCGACTGTTTACACCTACCCCCTAGCCCCGCCACATCCTGTTTACTGTGATTATTTGGGTTTGGCCACGTTGGGGTCGGGACATAAGTTTGAGAAATAATGAGCATGAGAAGTTTTGTGAGTCAATTCCAAACGAATGATGAGAGGAAAACATTTGGGGAGAACAAGTTGAAGTTCAGTTTGAGTTTAAGTTTAAGTTTAATAGTTTTAAGATAAGCCTCATTCATGAATCAGTTCCAGACGGTGAAAACAAAAGTTCAGGAGCGATCTGCGGAGGTGATGAGCCGTGAAATGGAACGAGCGCGAGTCTGAGCAGGAGCCACTGGGATCGTCGTGTTCACGGTGATGGTCTGAAGAGGCCGGATCCAGGGGGTCTTCTCAGCAGCGCCGCCAACGCTCTGCGGACGAGGGGAACGCCACTTGACCCCGGGAAGACGAGCTCTGCGTCTGCGTCTCCGGGTCAAAGGCTCGAATCAGTTTCTTTCAGCAGTTATTCAAAGGTTCACGAGGTCATCGAACTCCGCTGTGAGAGAGTTCTTCCAATCCAAATAAACGCAGCAAAGTTTCCGGGAGTATTTCCCCGCGGCAACAGGAAGCCAACGGTTGTGTTTCAAATAAAAGCACCGTGACGACAGAAATACTCGAGGGGAGGAAGAAAAGAACTCAAGTAAAAGTATTTGGGGAAAACTACAAGTCACTGTCTGCACGTAAAATCTGTCCCCACCCCATTGTCCCCCTCTGCCTGCCTGTTCTCCTCTGTCCCCTTTCTCCTCTCCCCCTGTCGTCTTCCCCTTTCTCGCCCCCGCCCCCTCGTCCCCCCCTCTCGCCCCCCTTTTGGTCTCCCTCCTCCTCTCGCCCCCTCTCTCGCCCCCGCCCCTCTCGTCCCCCTCGTCCCCCCTCTCGTCCTCGCCCTCGCCCCCCCTCTCGTCCCCGCTCGTCCTCCCTCTCGTCCCCCCTCTCGTCCTCCCCTCCCCCCCCCTCGTCCCCCCCTCTCGTCCCTCCTCTCGTCTCCCCTGCCCCCTCTGTCCCCCTCGTCCTCGTGTCCTCTCGTCCCTCCCCCTCGCCCCCCTCTCGTCCCCCTCTGTCCCTCCCCCCCTCGCCCCCCCTCGCCCCCCCCTCTCGTCTCCCCCTCTCGTCCTCCCCTCTCGTCCCCCCCCTCGCCCCCTCTCGTCCCCCCTCTTCGTCCTCAGTCCCTCTCGTCCCCCCCATCTCGTCCCTCCCCTCGCCCCCCTCTCGTCCCCCTCTCGTCCTCACCTCTCGTCCCCCCGGTTGTGTGTTGTTGGAGGCAAGATGATAAACGCATGTTTGTTTGTCACATTCTTTACTTGGCTAATTGCGCTCGGTGCAATCCAAGAGAAGTGGAAACATATGCAAATGCAGGCGCCGCGGCATACCAAACACAAAAAGAGCCACGCCAGTTTAATGACCGGCCGTTTCTGTTTACTTAAAAAAGCCCACGTCCACCCCGTATTTGTGACGAGCTGGTGACAGGGCAGATCTGCGGAGAGGCGAGTCTACACGCAGTAAGACTGAAAGTAAAACAAAAAACATAAATACATGAATACAAGTGTAAATGCATCTGTGAGGAACATTCTGGGAGAAGCGTCGACGTCTTCGTGGGCCGAGACTCTTCCAGAAACTGCACTTTTAAATGAGTGGGAGGAGCTTCTGTTGCGTCAGAAGTCGGTTTATTTCCCACTCGAACGCCGTGAGTTCAGACGTTCTTCGCTGAAAGTAATCTCTAAACCGCAGCGTGTCAAATTAAAACCTAAACTAACGTTAAATCACAGAATGTTGACAGGTTTGAACAAATGTGTTAAAACAAATATATTCTTTAAAAAACGTGAAAAACGCTGCTTTTAAACTTTGACTTTAATAAACGTTTTCCGACGTTCAGAGGCCAGAGCGAGTTTTGTCACCGCGAAGCTAACGACAACAATCCGGTAGCCACAGTGCAAACTACATTTTAAGCATCTGACCAGAAGGCGCTATGAAGCAGTGTAAAGCTAGACATGCTAACAGCGCTTAATGAAACGCTCGTATTTTTCACACAAATAGCTATTTTTACAATTTATATTGAACACAAAACGTAGATATATTTATAGTATACAAACAAATCAGGCGCGCTTTAAAGCAGCTTGTTTTGTGATTGAAGCCGATGGCAGCTCGCAGTCTTAGCGGCTAATGTGGAGCAGAGTGCCATAATTTGGACATGCGAGCGCGGGGTTTTACGGCACTCCGCGAGCTGGCTGTCAATCAAAGCCTGTTGCCACTGTGCAGCTTAGGGCGGCGTGGAGAGACGGCGGCGGCCTGATTGGTCAGATGTTATTGTGCTGATTTAACAAAGACACACGGTGTCATAAATGTCCAGAATGAGGAAAGAAGAGCACGATGTTTAAAGGGAAAGTGAGCGAGAGTTGAAGGAGCGCTAACAGGCTAATAGGAATAGCGGGCTAATGGGCTAGCACGGTCCAGTCCGACATACATCTATGGGTCAACGGCTCAGATTCGCTTTTGTGTGAGTTTTGATTTCACCCTCGCCTCGGTCCAAACTCCAAATGAAACCGTCCAATCGGTACGTTTATGTCAGTGGCTTTGAAAGAAACGCTCGTCGGTCATTTATATTCTTTCCTTTCTTCTTTCACAACCGCTTCGAACAGCTTTCCAGGACATGTTCTCCAGCCCGTCGGTGTGGCGACTCCCCGTTGGCGTTTGCCTGGAGCGCACCGCTAGGCCTCTGCCGCGCATACTAACCGGCATGAATAACACGACGCATTAGCATATGCGCTAACGCTACAGAGGCCCCGTCAGGCCGCTAACGCGGCGCTCTACAATTGCGACGCACACCTCGAAACGGAGGCTTAGCCGAGGAACTTTGAGGGCTTAAAAGTTTTACACGGAACACGAAGTCAAACTGCAAATGAGTTTCTCAGGATCAAACGCTCGCCGCAATTATTAAAGTTCAATAAACCAAGTCAAAAGTGAGGACTGGTGATGCATATGAACTGTAGTTATCTGACGTGTGGCGTTCAAAGGGCTCTATCAGGCGTGTAAAGGGCGTTACTAATGGTGCTTTTAAAGGCGCTGCAAACGCCTTTTTTCATGTGCAAACGTACACATTTGTCTTCCCACAGATCATTAGGAAAAAGCAGCTCTTAAGCCTTCTGCACGCGAGAAGATTTCCCGCGCCGCGACTTTGGGGGAGGCGTGGCCCGAGCGGCGGTTCCTCCTGTGAGAGATTTGTCGTGGTTCTCCTCCAGATAATGACAGTCGACACACGAGGGAACCGGTCGAGCTATAACGACAATCTGCTTTATTTGAATGTTGCTTTTGTCACCGACCAGTTCAACCACGACACAAGAGCCGCGTTTGGAGTTTTGTTTGTTCATTGACGTGGAAGAGTTTAGAACATTGTTCTATGATTGGCTCCTTCTCTTGGCCTGTCAGTGTGGTTCTGAGGACCACGTCACTTTATTTTGTAACGTCCATAACACTCTGGGCGACGGTGAAGAGAGTCATCGATCAATAAAAGAGAAGCAGATTAAACTAACGCATAACAGGAAGTTAGCGATGGAGAATGTCCTTAAAAAGCACTGTGGGGGAGAAGGAGAAACCTTGGGAGAACCAGGACCAGAGACTAAACCAGGACTGAGACGGGACTGAGCCAGGACTGAATGCAGGACTGAGCCCGGACTGAACCAGGGACTGACCAGGACTGAGCGCAGGACTGAACCAGGACTGAATCAGGACTGAATCAGGAACTGAACCAGGACTGAACCAGGTCTGAACCAGGTTGAACCAGGCTGAACACCGGGGACAGAACCAGGACTGAACCAGGACTGACAGGTCTGAACAAGAGACTGAACCGGGACTGAACAGGACTTAACCAAGACCGAACAAAGACTGAACCAGGACTGAACCAGGCTGCACAAAAGACTGAACCAGGCTGAACCAGGACTAAATGGCGCGCAGATAAAGTAGAGCAGAACCACTCAGGAGGACAGAGGGAGGTTCATCGAGGCAAAAATCAAGTACTGACGACCACACAAACATTGAATAAAGTGCCACTTTGAGCAGCGTAAATCCAGGCGTTAGACTTGAACCCAGCGTCTTGAACAGACGACCTCATGTCGTCCCTCTTCTGCGCTCGCTCTGACACAAACCCAGCGGAGCGTTTTCATTCACAAACATGTCCGACGCCGGTGCCGAAGGGGGAGCGTTCGTTTCCATCCCCGCCACGAGCTACATCGATCGGGTGCAGCCGCCGGCGAGAGGACCCTTCACGTCCAATCGTCCCCCGCCGAACTGAAGTGAAGCTGCAGGGAAGGCACGGCGAGACGAGCGGCCGGAGACCAGGGCGCCGCGAGAGCTACCCGCGAGGGAAAAGTATTGGAACCAAAAAGTTTTATTATTAGAACCATCAACTGTGGCTAGGAACGTATTAAAAATATGATTGTTTAGTTTTATTAACAGCCATTTCAGTGGTAAATAAGAACAAAAGTGGATCAAGTGGTAATAATAGCCACAAATTCAAGATATCGTACGTCAAAGTTAAGGGATTGCTTGATTTTCACCCCTAAAAAACGTCATCAGACGAATTGACCTTTGTAAAAGTTTCCTTGAGATTGTCGTTTTCTTCACATTTTTACTGCGTTTTTCTGTCATTCCGGACGTTTTCCTTTCGACCGCGACGACCCGCCACGGACCCCAGAACCGCTTCACCTGAGCGGCCGTTCAGTCTCCCTCAACCTCCACGAAAGCACACGCCCCCCGACTCCCATCAGCGGTCGTAAACGAAAGCGCCGCCTTCAGGCTCGCTGCGCCGGCGCGGAGTTCCACGCCGTCCTACGTTCGACGAGACCGTGACGAGCGAGCGCAGGTTCGACCTCGGCTTTCGAAGCGCGCCGCTGAAAATAAGGTCAAGAGTATTTTAAGGCGGCGCAGAAAAAAACACGAAATCGGTGTGCTCAGTGTGCTCAGCGTGCTCGCTGACATTGCCGCTGGAGCGGACCTAAACCGGTTGCAGAAATGTCACTGCCCCCTTTGGCCGTCGTTTTGTCTTTTTTTTGACGTCGTCTGTGGCTGATTTGTTTGGAGACTTGGGGAATTGTTTGGAGACTTGGGGAAAAGTCACGTTCTGTCATTTCGGGGACAGCTACAGGTGCAGCGAAAAGGTCAGGCTGTTGTCAAAGCTCGTGCGAAAGAATGAAAAATACTTCTGTGTGGAAACGTTCTGCGGATTTGTGGAAAAAACACAAACAATATATGTAGCAAATGTGCAAAATTTTACTTGTGCCTCTCATTTTTAGTTTCACGATGGCAGTTTTCTGAAGATCCCCCCCGCCCGTTCATGACCCCGTTACAAACTGCTTTCATTAGCACATATACGTTGTGCAAATTACAGCGTTGTTTTAAGATTACGCCGCACGCAGTTTATCAAAATCCCATTTACTTTTCTAATTACTGGAGCTTTTACTGCCGCAGTCACAAAAACCTTAAGCCGATTTAATTATCCGAACCCCCAAAGAAGCCTAATGCAAACGAACAGTCGACTCTCAGAGCAACAGTTGAAGTGCGGATGTGAAATCGAACAGAAAATAATTGTTTTGCCAGATTAAAAAGTAATTTGCTTAAAGGTGCAGCACGTCTGGTTTATGGCCACGTCCTGACAAAAGCTTCTGAGTTCAAGTGTCGGCTTTGAGAAAACAAAAATATACACATCAAATTCAACAGAAACAAATTGGACATTGATTCCAATTGACTTTCGTTGACCAAAGATCTGCTCAATTCATCAAAATCACTGCGTTTAACACGTTTTTACTCTTAAAGCAGATCTTTAAATGGGTGCTTTAGATTTTATAACTACACTTTTACTTCTGTACTCTCCTGTGTCTTTACTTTTACTTTGTTAGTAACTTTGCATACTCCTAATGTCCCACAGGATGGCATTAAACTTTCATTCATTCATTACAGCTCTTTTTGAGGCTGAGAAATACCATAAACAACATGTATTGGTGTGTCTCCTCAAAGTTTGCGGATGTAAGCGAGCTGTGCATGCGCTGACCACCCGGGGGCAGTAGTGAGCGGCGGAAAAAGTGACAAGAACAAGCTGCAGAACAAAGCCTCTCAACTTCGTGTTTTTGGCTCTTTACCGACAAGCGCGGTCCAAAAACTGCCGCGGGCGCCTCCATGTTTGTTTCCCCCCCAAGCTCCCTCTGGTGGTTGTTTAGCGGAACACAGACCTGTCATTAGAAATGGCCGAATGTTCAAAATGCAGTGGCGGTAAAAAACCCTCAGGCCTTTAGTTCCGTTGCAAAAAGAACATTCTGTCAACTGGTTTCCACGAGCTTTGCCACTCATCCAAGCAGCTTCTTCAGTCCCTCTGACGAATCCAAGTCATTTGCAGTCATATGGACAAGAGCCAGAAGGAACAGGCGTGGTGTGAGCTAGCTGGAGGTCTGGGCGTCCTCAGATCCCATCATCCGGACCTCTTCTTCCACCGGCTCAATAACAGTCATCATTTCCTTTCACTTATTTTTGACACACATTTTGAAGTACCGCATAAGTACCAGAAGGTGGAAACGCCAAATATCGCATTCGGACCCCTTCATTTGCATAGAAGTGAGTAAGTAAGGACTACAGACCTGCACCAGACAAGAGGAGAGGACACGGGTGATGAATAAAGCCAAAATAATACAACTGTTTGGGTAGTTGGCGCCGCACAATGCCAAAAGCTCCATGGAGACAATGCGGACCGTCTAATAACCTGACACACATAAGCACGGTCCGTTACCATGGTCCGGCCTTAAACGTGTTTGACTTCAGTGTGTCTTTTCAGCTTCAGTGTTGTACTTTGGCAAAGGCAAGGTTGGTGGTAAACAGAGACTAGCGCCCCCTACAGGTCGGACGACTCATTGAACTATAACGCAGTTAAGATAAATATATTTTGAATTTATATGAAAATAATTTAATTTAAAAAATTTTAGGTTTATAATTTCACTTCCTGTTTGTAATTGATGACATCACACTAATGTCCCCTTTTTATTTATTTTTTTGACAAATAAAAATATTTGAGAGCGAATTTATTTAGTTCAATTCATGTTTAGAGAGTCAAAAATTGTATTAGTTTGTGAAAATTCTGCATAAACTTTGTAATGAGAAATGTCCCCGGTGTGATGTCACTTCCTGTCATTTTCGACAGGTTTTTCCACATTTCCTCCGCACACACCTGCTCGATCGGTGTCAAACTCTCGTTCACATGTACGACAGGTTTAAACACACCAAATAAAGTCACAATTAGAAAATCGTAAAAACATGTCACGCGTCACTTTAAGTTTGGGCGCGACACAAAGCATTCAGCGAGCAATAGAACGACACGTCGCCAAAAAAACAACGTGCGCGCCCTCCGCAGACCGCTCCCCGTAACCTGGGCAACCAACACCGCACATGACCTTGAACGCTTTGATCGTGACGTAACCGCATCGGCATTGGTCGTACGACTTTTGGACACGCGCCGGGTTTGCGTAATGGTTTGCGTTTTTTGCCCGTGACCAGATCTTGATATGAGGAACTACCTTGCGGTCCTGGCAATTTATTTGTTAGCGTCCTTATTTCAGATCACACATCCTCTCAATTTCGTTCTCTTTATTTGTGTGATTTTTTTAGCAGCCAACTAGCATATGATGTCTGCTTTTTAATGGTTGATAGCGCTGCTGCGAAGTGCCTGTTCATCTTTTTTTCTTTCATAATTTTTATATTTCATAATGAACTTAGTTCTCACGACCCTTCAGTTACTTGCGCCTTCTTTACCACTCACCCTCTGGACCAGACTGATATCTATTTCCCAAATCAATAACATAATTACCAATTTTGTAACGCCTACTCTTCTGCACATTTACTCTCTCTCAATATCGATACTGGCCTACTCTATCATTCCTTTTCCTACTAGTTATACTTCATTCTGCATTCATTGATTCTACATTATATCTCATAAATCTTTTCTCTACGTCGGCGTACTCTTTTTCACACATATACATCTAAACAAACATGTTTCTCCACCTCCCACCTTCCGCTACCTTCGAATTCATCCAACTCACGATGTCGACCTTTTCTTCTCATTTACGTTTCTATGTTTGTCATCATGATTCTTTTTATTTGTAATTTTTTCTATTTAAACTATCAATACCTAATTGTTTTTTTATTTGATACCATTTTTTTCTTTTCTCTTTGTCCTTCAATATGTTAGCATTTCTTCCTGGCTAGCATTAATTCTGTATGTTCCTCACCTCGATGTTATATCTTATCACTTATTATCCACTTTTACTCTTTCTTGGTTTACTTATTACTTCTAATTTTTTGTTGATCTCTCCTTCGTTTGTTTATTTAGTCTCTCTGACTCGTTTTATATAATTTTGATATCAAAACATCTTTCTTTACGATTTATTTGTCCTCAAGCTCCTCTGTTTTGTCTTGCCTTGAACTATGTAGGTACCCACGCAGTCTATTCGGATTATAATGGACACAAGCTGCGTCGGGTAATATCCAAATGGCGGGTTTTGCGGTTGTGCGTTCTGAAGTGTCTAAAGTGTGACATAAAAAAGCACCTGCGTGAGTCATCGCTGCGTCAGAGTGAAGAGTGACTGCGATCCCACAGAACCGAGACGTGGCAGGGGCTGAAACAGTGAGAGATACGGAGCCAATGTCACCCCAGACGCAACATGAAAGGACAACTCTGACGGCTCCGTCTGAGGCCTGAAGGGGGCAGAGAGCGCACTGAAGTCGTGGCGTATCAGACAAACCAAACTCGTGCTTTCAAGCTGAAGCTGCTCCTGAACCCTCTGGAGCCTTTGTGAAGCTGAGGCTCTGTAGTTTTGGACTCTGAAGTCTGTTTCACTCCGATTACAAGTGGAAACAAAGGAAATCAGATGAAACATTCCAGTTTTCTTTGTTGAATATGTGACTGAGTGAAGCTGGCGGTGTCTGGAGGTCTGATTGACACTAAAATGAGCATCTGTTGAGTTTTGACAATTCTCTTTCCGAAGCTGAAGGTAAAGTCGCTAAAAATTATATTTTTGGGACTTGTAATAAAGCAAAAATGTCCAGGCGGAATCCATATAAAAGTCCTCTTCATTGTTTATTTTATTTTAGGATAATTAGTTAGTGACATCTTTATTTGTCTGTTCAACATTAAGCAGCTCGAGAGTTCCCTTTGTGTGGACAATATGGAATAACTAAAGACCAAGTCCAGCCTAAGCGTAAGGGGTTTTAAACGTAAAGGAGAACTGACTGCCGCGCTTCGCCGGCTCATGCTTTGTCAAACAGAATCACTCGAGTATCCTGCGAGTTTCACGCCCATATCCTCGTGTCGTACTGGGCGCGTGCGAAGATACGGCGAGGAAAGCAAAGAAACCGGGCAAGGCACCGGTCTTTGTCCCTGCGTTTCGCGCGATCGGCAAACGGCGAACGGGCCCGCCCCCGTCGCCTTCCCGTGAGCCGCAAGCGCCATTAAAACCGCTGTCGTGGTGGTGGTTTTTGAGTCCGTTGATGTCGACTCACTTTTCTCTCTGCGCTTCGCCGTGTTGTGGTTAGCAGAAAAAGGAACGCTAACGCACTGACTTCGGCCACAATTTAATGTTCCGTCGCGGCGATACGACATGAACGGGCTCTAAATGATGCTGAGAACGTAACTAACTATAAACTACTCCTCACTCCTTCACCTCGTCCGTTTGAAGCGACTAAATAAACCCTTGTCATCGTCTTAAGACTAAAGACTTAAGACTAAACCCGGTTTAGCTTCATCATAACTGCTCTACACAATCACAAGCGTTGGCACATTTCAGAACGTGTTTTGAGCTCCGTCTCGGTCGTTTGCGGCTTCGATCCGGTCAGTGGCCCGTTCCGTCGGCAATAAAGGCCCCCCCCCGTCCCCCTCTTACAGAGACAACAGGGGACAAATAAAGTTGGCGGCCCTCGTCATGATCGTGACAAGGCTTTTAACGCACCCTGTGAACATTTTGCTTTCTCTCACGGCAGGTGAACGACAAAAGAGCGTTAAAGTGAGTTAAAGTGACATAAACCGTCTACAAAGCGATGGCGCAGGGGGTTAAAGTGGGCCGTCTGTCACACCAGGAGGAGAGGAGGAGAGGAGGGGGGGGCGGCCGCGTAAAGCTTTTTCTCCGTGTGCGACGCCTATAGCGCCGGGAACATCAGATTGAGGAACACTCACAATCCCGCCCCTTATCGCCGCTCGTCGTCAAGTCGAGAAAAAACACCGCTTTCAGCGCCGCGGTGAAGTGCTCGTCAGCTGAAGAGGGAGAGGAAGACGCTGTTTTTGAAAGCTTTTTCGATGTAGGAGCGAGCGTCGGGGGAATCGGCTCGGCGGCTTTTGACGGGGAAGACATGGGTCCGATTCTGTTGTGAAGAACGCACACTCTGCACCGTTTGTTGTCGTCGCTGTCCTTCAGACTTGCTCTCCCGTGCTTTCTTTGACGTCTAGATAAATCAAAATCAAAGTTAAAATCACACGCAAAACATTCACCGAAATATACATTGTTTAAATAAGAGCCGAGGGTTTTCCACAGAGAGTCGTTTTCCGTGCGTCGTGTGCGAGGCTCAGTGACAGCAGCGGGGCCGACAGACGGACACACAGGGACATGCAAAAGCGAGGTTCTCCTTGAAATGAAGGTGTGTGCAGTCGGAACGTTTCCTCGTCCGTCTGCTTTGACATCAGACTCCGGAGGGGAACCAAATCAAACACGGGGGGAGAGTCGGTTACTGTCGCTCTTCTAAACCGGTTTCTAAATGGTTCCCTCATAGTAAACACAGCTGAGTCGTGTTTAACTCCATTCGTCGTTTGACCAATCCGTTCACGAGCTCGTCTTCCCCGCTCTTCTCTGAGCTCAAAAACACTCGTCTCCTGAGCTGTTTTTTTATCGCCATAAATCATAAGACTCTAATCCACCTTTCAAATTCCTAACTGTGTGCCTAGATTGCATGTCGGGCAAGCTAGCTTTGGGTTTATTTGCACGTCATTCCCTGCTGCCAGTAATATGGAGCGCCAACAACGAATCCGTTCTGTACATGCATTATTTTAAGAAAGAGTTTGAGAATGTCAGTTTGTCTTATAAATGAATGCATAAAAGTGGTAAGTTAAAGCGCCCCTAGAGGTCGGACGACTCATTTCATCTCTAAAATGCAGTTGCAATGAATATTATTTTCATTTTGCTGAAAATTATAAAAAACAGAATAGAAAACAATTGATCAAAAATTAATAATTATAAAAATCATTTCCATTCCTGTTTGTATGAATGACATCACGACGGAAATTACCAGCAACACTGGGGCAAAACCAGCTATGTCACATGTTTTTTTTTTGACAAATAAAATATATGAGAGCGACTTTATTTTGTTGAATTCATGGGAGTAAAAAAAGTTGTTTCTTTGTGTAAATTCTGCATAAACTTGAACTGGAATGAGAAATGTCCCTGGTGTGATGTCACTTCCTGTCATTTTCCACAGCTCTTTCTCCACAAATACCGGCTCGATCGGTGTGAAACTACAATCGATCTGTACAAAAGGTATAAATGCACCAAATAAAGTCAAAATGAGTCAATCGTAAAAACCTGTCATGGGCACTTTAATCATAGGATCTAAAAAGAGAACCGCAGAAGTTTAGGACGGATCCAGATGGTCCCAAAGCCTCGCCCACCACCACCGAATCCCCCCGACACTCCTCCAGTGAGTTTAAGCATCGTCAGCGCTCCTCATTACCGGGTCACGGCGGCCGCTCTGGTCGCACTAAACGCCGCGGTTCACGACTCTGGCTCTGAACCCCGGAGACGGCACAGACGTTCGACAAACGATCCGCCCCGACCCGGAACGCGAGGGTCCGCCGCTCGCCGAGAGCGTAATGAAGATGGGACGGCCTTTGTGCACTCGTCCGCATAATGAGGCCCTTCACTGCGGCGCATTGTAAAGACCCTCTGTGAGCGGAATGATCAATGCGACTCAAATGTGTGGTGAATAAAGAGGGAGGTGGATTGTAGCTTTGCTTCTTTCATTGCCTTGTTAAAGGGGCACTACGTAACTTTCAAGGTGGGTGGGGCCGTCACATGCTTGTCCACATGGAGGTGGTCACGCATTATGGCAGTATAAGTGGGCATAATCTGCATTCATGTGGTTTTAACACAGTTCTAAACATGTTTTTGGTCATTTTGGGATTGACATTTGACCTTTTTGAATTTAAAATGATTAAAAAAAAGGTCAGTGCAGTGATGGTTTAGATGGTTTATGGACTTCAAAACTGAGCAGAAGCCTGGATTTCTTTTTTTCTTCACCTTTGACGTAACAGTTGCGGGGGGACGATTCAAACGGGGCGATTTGCGAGGCTCGGAGACGACGAGCTCTTGAACGACGCCGAGGACGACGCCCACCAGGAACGACGTCAGAACGGGGTTTCAAGAGAGAAAAGGGTCCATTTTTGCATCGACACAGTTCAGTGTTGTTTGTTTGGCGTCGCTAAGGAAACCCAAGACTCCAGTTGGAATCAGAACAGACTTTGGAGAAGCGTTTGGGGAGAACACATTTATTTTACCTCATTTTTATTCATTTATTGGTCAGAAGCTGAACTGAAACTGAGAGTACCTTCGAGTCACTGGGACAAAGTCAGCGGGAAGTCGATCGCTTGTTTTTGGCGAGGAATGAAAAGAAATGTTTGGGTGAATTCATTTTCGCAGCAGAAAAAAAAATACACTTTCTTGAAAAATAATAATAAAAAAGGCAGTTTTATTTGACATCTGTATTAGGGATGTCAGGATATCGAACGTGAGTGTTTTACGATTATTGTGAAAAAAACAAACGATTATTCCCGATTATCGCTGAGACCGTGACCGATCTTTCCTCTTTCAGTTGAACTTTGTGAGAGACAAAATAAAGTCAAATGTGACAAAAAACAGCCACGAGAGATTGAACTAAGACTTTAGTTTTGATCGATTACTGAAACGACACGACACCCTATCTACATCCTGTTCTCCTCCGGTCGTGATACAGAGGCGTCGATCCGTTTGTCTTCATGTCCACGACAGAGAGAAGAGAGAGAAAGAGTGAGGAAGGGAGGAAGAGGAAGGGAGGGAGAGGAAGAGGAAGGGAGATGAAGAGAGGAGGAGGAAGGGAGGGAGAGGAAGAGGAAGGGAGATGAAGAGAGGAGGAGGAAGGGAGGGAGAGGAAGAGGAAGGGAGGGAGAGGAAGGGAGGGAGAGGAAGGGAGATGAAGAGAGGAGGAGAGGAAGGGAGGAAGAGGAAGGGAGGGAGAGGAAGAGATGGGAGATGAAGAGAGGAGGAGGAAGGAGAAGAGGAAGGGAGGATAAGAGAGAAGAAGGGAAGAGGAAGGGAGATGAAGAGAGGAGAGGAAGGGAGGGAGAGGAAGAGGAGAGGAGAGAGGGAGGGGGGAGAGGAGAAGGAAGGGAGATGAAAGAGGAGGAGGAGGGAGAGGATAGAGGAGGGGAGTGAAGAGAGGAGGGAAGGAGGAAAGGAGAGGAGAGAGAGGAAGGGAGATGAAGAGAGGAGGAGGAAGGAGGGAGAGGAGAGAGGAGAGGAGGAGGAGGAAGGGAGGAGAGACCGGATTTAAGGCAAAGTCAAAGACAAACAAACCTCCAACGCGTTCATTAGTCCACAGGGAGATCCAACACGAGCGACGCAAAGTGAAGAGGAGGAGAGAGGAAGAACGAGAGGGGGACGAGAGAGAGAGAGAGGAGAACGAGAGGAGGAACGAGAGGAGGGACGAGAGGAGGAACGAGAGGAGGAACGAGAAGGAGAGGAGGGAGAACGAGAGAGAGAGAGGAGAAGAGAGGAGAGAGAGGAGGACGAGAGGCGTTATGGCGCATTTATTGTCTCCGTCAGGACATTTTGCATTTGACCCATCCGTCGAGGAAAGGAGAGAAATGAAATAAATAAAACGTATAAAAATAAATACATAAATAATAAAAAGAAAATAATTTGAAAAAAGCAGGTTTTTTTTTTGTATTATTATTATTATTATTATTATTATTATATTATTATCATTATCATTATCATATTATTATTATTATTGTTGTTATTTTTTATAGTTGTTTTTATTACATTAAATTTTTTTTATTATTGTTATTACTATTTTCATGATTATTATCACTATTATATTATATACATACGTGTGTGCATATGTATATTTTTCTTTCTTTCTTTCGATATGTCAGTTTGTTTAATTGTATGTTTTTTGTTGTTTATGTTAAAAAAGAGAAGGAGAGAAATAGAGCTCCAACTAATGAATTAGTGACGTGGGAAATGTGCACTCAGAGCCCACATTACTCAACAAAACGAGACCGGGACCACAGATTCCGGCGCAAACGACCGTTCGGACACAGACCGGCTCAGCAACACAAAAGTGTGGTCTCCAGGCAACAGGAGCGAACCGGAGTTTGAAAGAAGAAGCCCACTTCAGCGTCGAGCCCACTTGACAGGAAGAAGAAGGAAAACATGTTTGTCACCGTTTTCTTTCTTTTTAGAGCCACGACAAACACACTGCGCACGGGAAGAACGCCGGCCTCGTTTGGCTCGGCTTCGGGACAGTCCGTCTCATAGGGTCACTGCCCTCTGTACTGCCCCTAACATCTCATGAGCGTCGAGCTAGTCGCCTGTGAAATGTGGTTTTCGTGACTGGAAACATCGACGGGGGAAAAAGGCCAACGCGCTACAACGGAAATCAGTCCAAAAAAACAAAAAAACAACAACAACAACTGTGGATCGCACACCAGGTCCTGAACTAGACGGAATAAAAGTCAGGAACAGGCCCCGACAACAAGTACAAACACTCGCGTGACAACGACGACGACTACGTTCTTTAAAACTCAAAAATGACCTGAAGATTTGGTCATATCCTCGCGTTCTGTTCTCAATCTTAGTCTTTAGAGTTCAGGAACGACTTGTGAACCCGGCGAAACCCAAACGAGACTTACTTTTCTGACTCATTTTACGGGTCCGTTCATGTTTCGAGCGACGCATGAACCTCGACCGCGACGTTTAACGGAAACATTTGTGATGGGATTGTGAAAATGGCGTCCGACTATTGTCGTCTGTGTGGAATGAACAAGCCGCCGGCGCGTGTTTCTGTCGCGTGTTTCTGTCGCGTGTTTCTGTCGCGTGTTTCTGTCGCGTGTTTCTGTCGCGTGTTTCTGTCGCGTGTTTCTGTCGCGTGTCTGCTCCTGCTTCTCGGCACGTTCACCACAGAACAGATGGTGCAAAAGGAGACTGTAATTCTGGACCTGGACCTGGAATTACACCGGAAACTTAAAAAGAGCGGATTCCAAAAGGTCAGTTTAAATCAATGCTGAAAGGTGTGGAAACGGTGTCTGAGGTTAGGATCTGTTTTTAGACTCATCTTTGCTGCTTTTGGCCAGGAGAAAAAAAGAAATGAAGAAATGAAGAAAATCCATATAATCGTGAGCATTTCAAAAGACGTATTATCAGCTGAGAAACCCTGAAGTGTTTGTTGTAGAACGTCAATGTATTTCAGATGTAATTAGACAAGCGGCACGTATAATTGTCCATTAGTGGATCATTGAAAACCTTTTAAACCCTGTGTTTGTCTCTGGTTAATAGTCAAATGAAACCGAAAAATCGACATATTTAAGTGGCCGTTGTGTTTCGAAAATGGCACTTGGGGTAAGTCGTTAGCGCACGGTTAGCTAAATAGTTAACAGTAAAAGTACAAACGAAGTTCATTATTTTTGTTCACTTTACAACATGAAATCAATCATTTGTCTCCAAACTCTGACTTGATCTCGCGATAAAGCGCCGTGTTTCCAATGATGCTAACTATGCGTCGAGCCTTAGCAACACAAAGCTAGCAAAGCGCGTTAGCAACAGCTGTTTGTTTGTCAGAATGTGGTGTTTCCAGGTCAGAATGCGTCTGACATGATTCCATAAAGAGAGGTTCAAACGCGGCGTCGAGGCTTTGCACACAAGGCAAAGACATGAGGCAAAACTGTTCCTGTGCGCGCTCGCTTTAGCCACAGTTTTATCGCCTTTTTGACCATTTTTTCTCAGATTTTTGTCACGTTCTTGTCACCTATAGTCGTTTTTATTGCTTTCAGTCACATTTAGTCACTTTTAGTTGTGTTTATGTCACTTTTAGTCACATGTTGTTGCATTTTTATTGCTTTTAAACACATTTTTTGGTCACATTTTTGTTGTTTACAGCCACACACACTTGGAATTACTAAACGTCTTTTTGTGAATCGCTCAGATCTTTGTCAATGTCCTGAAGCCCTGAATTCGTTGGTCTTTTCCCAACGATCACTCAACACAGTTCCAGTAAACGCACAGTTTCATCGACCAGGGGTTTTTGTGGCGCCAGATACAAGGAGCTGGCACGTACCTTTGAATTGACTGGCACATATTTGTCCTCGCTGGCGTCCAGGTGAGCGTTCGCTGAGCTGCAGAAGCCGCTCGTGCGTAAACAAGGGCTTTGGGGACTAATTAGCGCTAAGACAGGACCTCTGTGGCCAAAGCTGTCCGATAGCGCGGCGGACTCTGCTTTTTAATTGAGAAAGCGCAGATGTTTTTATCTCAGTAATGACACAAAACACACACAAAAACTGGCACAGAGTTCGGCGTCTTCTGTGTCAGCGGAACGGTTGAAATAAGTTGAAACGTGGGGGCATTTTGCACTCACAGACGGACAATGAATCAATACGTCAAGATTTTAGACCTAAAAATCACAAAAAAAAGTGCTTAAAGTTGAAACAGTTGTTGATTTTCTGCTTTTACACTTGTTTTCTTTCCGATATTTGTGCCAGTTTTCAGTTTTTCAGCCAGTAATTCGACATTTACCCTAAAACCTCGTGGGAACATCCTCCAAAAGTGGGTCGTTTGTTTAAAACCGGTTGGAAACATGAAGCCAAATGCTCCTCGGGCCGGTCGTGGTTCACGTTAGCGTTTGTAGAGAAATATCCATAAGTTATGACCCACAAATGTCGACTCGCATCATATTGTTCGAGATTGGCGCCGCAGCTAAACTCACGGCTAAGAGGTTTCACTTTGTGCCAGTCTTTGTTTCATGTGGATAAACACTGGATTTACAGAGATGTTAATCCTAAACAATGCGGCGTAATCCCTCATTTGTCCAGGAAAGACCCATTGTGGAAAACCTTTCAAAGGACAATGTTCTTAAGTCCAGACGCTGCAGCTGAAACAGGAAAAAACCTTAAATTTAAAGCTCTCAATGTGAAACTTCTGCTGTCGTTGGCTCTCGTAAATGAAAGAAACAAACGTATGACACGTTTTTCATCGTGTCACGTTTTCACACAGAAATAAGGCGTTTTCGGTGTGAAAACGGCCCAAATGTCTCGTATTTGGGCCGTTTAAATGTGAAAAATGGACAGAGCAGGTTTAAATGTCGACATATTAGACACAAACACATTTACAGAGCGGATTTTGGATTTATTATTGAGTTTTGGACTAAACCATGAAAATTGGCCTGAACGTTCACGTTTTTGCCTCATTTTTTAAATTTAGATTTGTTTTGTTTTTTTACTGTAATAAATGAGGCTCTGAATGTTGTATTGTTCCGTCTTTTGTACAGTTTGGTGTGTGTAGGAGCCACTTTAAGGCCTGATCTTTGTGTCTGATGCAAGTGGATTCAATGAAATCAAGACTCGCAGGAGCAGTTTGAGACGATCCTGTTTGAACAGAGCGCAAACTGACCGAAAAATAAAGCATTGCGGCGTCTCATCTTAATATCTTTCCGGACCGGCTCCGTCTGACTGAACATGGCTTCCAAACCTCTCGATTTGAACACATGGGCACAGTCGATGGATACCTTTGGAGCATACATTTGGCGGCAGGAGAACAAAGGTGCGCCTTGATTTTGTTTTCTGTTCATGTGCGGTGCTACTCGTGTTGTTTTTGTGTGCTGTACGTTGCTCTCTGGTCGTGTTCTTGGGCGTTTTATCGTTCGTTTTTTATATATATTTAAAAAAAGAAAGAAACGTTTCCCCATTTGCGTAAATCAAAACCGTAAACCGGGTCAAACGTCTGCATTTTCACAGTTTCAAAGACGGAATTCGGACCGGTCCTGAAGCTCTGGGTTGAACCACGTGAACTCTATCAAAACCGGTTTCCGCCGCGTTATCTGGAGTTTCAGTCTCTCTCGGAACACTGCCCCCCACTGGTGCACGTCAGCGAGCTACTCTGTGTTTTTAAAGCCCACACACATTCACCAGGCTCTTCTAATCTACTCTAATTCATGGTTCAAATCGCCAACATCAGTTATTTAGACAATAATAATGAGCAGTTTTCACAACAAGGGAGTGAAATTTGTGACTTTTGTGCCTTTTGGGGGCTCGTCCAGGACTTCTTTTTGTCATCGTTGAAATAAATAATATGCAAAATACTGTAACACAATCAGCCGTGACATTTCAACGACCAAACCAGCCGAGAAGGATCCCAAACGAGCCGCAGCGAGCCGCGTTTGGCTCTTAAACTCTTAAAAATGAGCCGTAAATTGCACTCACTGGTGTTGAAACGTCCACTGGGTTTTCACGAACGGAACGTCAGGCTTGTGCTTCTGATCTGCAACAAACAAACACGACATGAGTAAGTACGGTTGTCGTCGACCTCTGTATTTCTGTGACGAGTTACAGGTCAGGTCTGTGGAGAGGCGACCCGGCTCACAGTGAGAATGCATGTTCGTCGAGGTTTTCTTCTAACACAATCACACACACTCAGCTTGGAAACGGACACATTTGACAGAAACTGGACTAAATGGGACTAATGGACCTTGTGCGCCTTAACCTTTATTTTTTTTCTTTTGGATCCCTTATTTGTCTTAATGTATCGTACTAAATTTCTTTGTCTTTATCTGGTTCTGTCTTTTTTAAAATGTTATCTTTTTATTTAAAAAAAAAGTGACATAGTGCACCTTTAATATATTATACTCATTTGTTTTTTTGTTGTTTTTTTTCCTGGTCCTGTTTTGCACTTTAATATATTACTCATTTGTTTTTTTGGTTTTTTTTTCCTGGTCCTGTTTTTTTTTTTTTTTTTTTATGAAAAGAAAAGTTACATAGTGCACCTTTAAGCTATTATACTCAATTGCCCCCCCCCCCCGTCCTATGGTCCTGTCTCCCCCTCTTTTTGTGTGTGCTTGAGTTAAAAAAAAAAAAAAAAAAAAGTGACATAGTGCACCTTTAATTTATTATACTCATTTTTTTTCTTTTGTTTTTTCTGGTCCTGTTTTTTTTTTTTATGAAAAGAAAAGTTCCATAGTGCACCTTTAATTTATTATACTCAATATTTTATTTTATTTTCTCTGGTCCTCTCTTTTTTCTTCTTCTTTTCCGTGTGTTATAACATTTGTGTGAATATAAACAACAACAACAACAACAACAACATACAAATAAAGTGACATAGTGCACCTTTAATATTGGTTTTCCCCATAGTCCGTCGGCTTGTGGAGAAACGGGCAGAACCAGAAGGTCCGAACGCCTCTGTGGGCGGAAATGAACCATTTAGAAGTTTGACCTTTTCAAGAGCTGCTCCATCTGTCCAACAGGAAACACACTTTCATATTCGACCGAAAACACACAAAAAAACCTGTCAAAAGTATTCATAAAGTACATTTCAAACCAGGAGATATTTCCTGAAAAGGAGCGGGCGACACAATCCCGCCGCATCGACAGAATCACGGGCTTGTTTTCCGGGACCATGAGACTCATTTTCGACGCCGCTTGGATTCGTTTTGCGCTTCTTGAAATGCACAAACTCAAAGCCAGGAAACGTCTTGAAAAGAGCGGGAAACAGACGAATCGCAAAGGTCTCGCTCGACGATCTTAGACAACGGAATCAAATCTGTTTGAGACGTTTCTCGGACCGTCGCAAAAAGGTCCAGATTTAATCCAAGTCAAAGCGTCTTTTTTCAGCGTTTTTATGAAAGAAACTCACTTTTCGAACCGCCGTCGTCCGTATCCAGACAAACATGAACACGCCAGGCAAACACGAAACGAACGTCGCACTCTGAAAGTCCTTTTTACGAGTTTGTAAAAAGCGGTTTCTGTCGCGTCTTCATTAAAAGCGACAGGTTTTTTGTTGCGGCTGGTTTTTTTTCACACTTTGCGCGACACGTCAAAGTCCAAACGCAAACGCTTCTTTAGGATTCAACGTGATTAAAACGCGAATGTGTCGACAGTTGACTTTATTCATTGTTATTGAAGGGGAAAAGCAGCGCAAACTAGCTAAACCGGCGGGATCTGGCGTTTAAATAAAGTCTCCAGAACCTCCTGAGAACTCGGGACGCATTTAAATAAAGTCTCCAGAACCTCCTGAGAACTCGGGACGTGTTTAAATATAGTCTCCAGAACCTCCTGAGAACTCGGGACGCATTTAAATAAAGTCTCCAGAACCTCCTGAGAACTCGGGACGTGTTTAAATAAAGTCTCCGGAACCTCCTGAGAACTCGGGACGTGTTTAACTAAAGTGTCCAGAACCGAAACTCTCCTGAGAACTCCTCAAAACGTAGAGTTTAAATAAAGTGCCCAGAACCTCCTGAGAACTCGGGTTTCAAAAAATAAATTGAAATCGTAAAATATTTATGATTTGACAAATAATTACACCAGACAGCAGCTTTATTTTGTTAAATGACTTTTCAAACTGTAATAAAAAGGTATCGTTTTTGACGGAATGGCGCGTGTTGATGACATCACAGAGGGATTCAGTTGAACTCAGCTCTACTTCTTGTCATTTTCAACTTTTTGGGGGTCAAACTCTCTTGACTCTCGTAAAACTATGATAAACATTTACCACAGGAACAAACTCACCAAACGACGTCAGAACTAGAAAAACGCGACGGTTCCTTGAATGAAGCGGAAACATTTGGATTCACTAAAACGCGACGTTAAGCTAATCCCGACAGGAGAAGATGAAGGGTATATTTGTTTTGTTTTTCCTTCTAAAATCAGACAAAGCTCCCAGAGTCACGGGCCAGTTCGCAAAGGTCAGACCCGGCCCGAGCCAAACGACTCTGCCGCTTTCCTGACCCCGCAAGAGCCCCAGAGACTCCACGATCCCGCCAGAAAAGTCTCATTCCACCTCAAACTTTTAAGGGCAACGTCGCTCTGTTTCGAGGCCGGGAAAAAGAAAAACGGAAAGTCCTCAAAGAAAAGGACGTGTGGTAGAAGCTTTATTATCATTTCAATCAGATCCTAAGATGAAGCGGCGGCAGGTAAAACTGACAAAAAACTAGAAAAAATATGACAAAAGAAAATGAGTAAAACCCAATGGATCCCGATCAGATTTCATGTTTTTGAAAAGAGACTCATTCTTTTCTTTCTTGTTATTAAACATTTATTTTTTTAAATTACGCATTTTTACACATTTTTTACGCATTTTTACGATGATCCGGCCCATGAAAAAGCGCAGAAGCAGCGAAGGCGACACAGCAGAACGCTTTTAGCACAAAGAAACACATCTGGCATCATCAATGTTCAGGTTTTACTGTCGATTGCACATCATCTCTAATGGAAAAAGCACTCCCACTTTCGATTGGAGCCATTCAAATCAAACCAAAAGCCTCTGTGATTGGTCTGTTTGTGATTATTTTAAAATTTGGCTTCTGTCGAGTCGAGTCTTTTGAACAGCTCCAGTAGAAGAGACAAAAGTCCCATCACGATCGGGTTAGAGTCGGACCATGACCAGGCTCAGAACCACCTCAGAGCCACCTCTGAACCACCTCAGAGCCACCTCAGAGCCACGTCAGAGCCACCTCAGAACCACCTCAGAACCACCTCTGAACCACCTCAGAACCACCTCGGAGCTCCGTTCGGATTCGAGTTTGAGGACCCCTTCACACCCCCGTCGTCCTGACAGAATTTGAAAGGAAACCGTGACCGTCCGGCGCTGTAAAACATGAAGTTCTAACGCTCTTCGTCTCAGTCGGTGGGACGACGAATCAGGATCAGTTTGAACTCCAAACGCACGGACGGAAAAGATAGGCCAATATTTCCATAAACAAGTCTTTAAATATCGTTTTCAATAGTCATAATCGACATACGCACAATGGGGAAAATCACTCCTGAAATCAGTTAGAAAATGGACAAATTCAAAAAACAAAAGGACGAAATGGGACTTTTATTTTGGATTTAATCTGGTTTAACCCTTTAATTTTATTCTTAGTTTTTTCCTTTGTGTTTTTTTGTTTTGTTTTATGTTTAAAAAATAGCACAAAATAAATAAAATAAAAAAGATAATAAAAGCATAAAGATAATACTTTGTTAAATAAAATTTAAAAAAGTTTTTAAAAAAGTTTTTAAAAATAATAATCATATTAATAAAAAAATAAAAATCTGTTTAAAAAGTAAATAGATATATTATAAATGTAAATAAATGGTCAAAACCAAGTCTCAAAACCAAGTCTCAATCCGCCCGCGATGGCTAGCACTCAGGCCTCACGGCGAGAAGGTTCCTGGTTCAACCCCCGGGCCTTTCTGTGCAGAGTTTGCATGTTTCTCCCATTTTCTCCCATCGACACCAAAACGTGCTCCATCCTGACCCAGACTGGACCAAGACCTGGGTCAAATGAGGACCAAAAGTACTGACGCCGGTTCAATATCCGACACAATTAAACCTGTCAATCAGTCACGGTCGAGTTACACATTTGAACGAACTCGCCGCCTTTAAGGTGTTTACAACGCGTTTTCTGCTCATGAACGAACGGGGATGGAAACGTCTCAAACCCCTCGTCCGTAATCCCCCCGAGCGCTCGTCCCCCCGAGCGCTCGTCCCCCTGAGCGCTCGCCCACCGTGTCCAAGGCCTCGCTCCATCTGCTCGCTCCATTGTTCGCGCGCGCCGTTCGGTTTTTATTCGCATTTGGCTCCGCTTTGCGAGACAGATTACGGGCGCCGCCGTTTCTCCCCGCGTTTCCCCCCCCGTTTCTCCCCGCTTCGAGATTTCCTCCCGGTGCGAAGTCTCCGGAAACGAAACCCGCGAGTCACGACGACGGGAGGAACCCAGGACCAGATGGGCGGAGCGACGAGTGTCAGGGAGATTCCCCAATAATGATGGACTGTACATTATTCATTATGAAGCGCCGCAGACCGTTTTCAGCATTTCATTTGACTTTAAGACAGCGTTTCTCGGATTCATAACTCCAACAATGGACACGGCAGATGGATACCTGTGCAGTGTCCTTTTGGCCGCGGCAAAAATGGAAAAACTTGCTGTTATTTTGAACTTTAAATCCAAACAAATGCCGGTTTCGTTGGACTGCTCTTTTTCCTTCTTGATTTTGTCTTTCGCTTTTATAATGAAAAGTGTAAATATTGAAACAAAAAGGACAAAATAGAAGTGTTGGAAAAGCACAATTCAAGGCAATTCAAAGTGCTTCACACAACAGGAAATGAATTCTGGGTTAGTCCTGGTTCAGACCTGGTTGGTTCTAGTCTAGTCCAGGTTTAATTCTGGTTCAGTTCTCGCCATTTTGCAAAGCGATGTTGGTAACGCCTTTTGTATGTTATTTCCCACAAAAATCCAATTGATCAGTAATTGATATGGTGTTTGGGGGTGTTGGGGGTGTTGGGGGTGTTGGGGGTGTTGGGGGTGTTTGGGGGTGTTGGGGTGTTGGGGGTGTTTGGGGGTGGTTTGGGGGGTGTTTGGGGGTGTTTGGGGTTTGGGGTGTTGGGGGTGGTTTGGGGGTGTTTGGGGGTGTTGGGGTGTTTTGGGGTGTTTGGGGGTGTTGGGGGTGTGGGGGTGTTTGGTGCGGGCCCACACTGCAGTCCGGTTCCGCCAGACCTTGGCCCACTGACAACTCAGACCCTCTGGAAAATTAACTTGAACAGCTCCGATTAAAGGGTCAATTAGTCATCAGAGTATACTTTCAGGCCTCTGTTTTGTCCTTGAGGGAGAGTGCACCGACTCCCCCCGCGCTGCCCCTCCCTCCCGTATCTCTTTCTCTCTCTCTCTCCCCCCTCTCTTCCCCTCTCCCTCCCCTTCCTCCCCCTCCCTCCTCTCCCCTCTCTCTCCCCCTCTCTCTCCCCCCTCTCTCCCCCTCTCTTCCCTCTCTTCCCCTCTCTCTCCCCCTCTCTTCCCTCTTCCTCCCCCTCCTCCCTCTCTCTCCCCCCTCCTCCCCTCTCTCCCCCTCTCTCTCCCCTCTCTTTCCCCCTCTCTTCCTTCCTCCCTTCTCTCTCCCCCTCCTCCCTCTCTTTCCCCCTCTCGTTCCCCTCTCGTTTCCCCCCTCTCTTCCCCTCCCTCTCTTTCCCCCTCTCTTTCCCCCTCTCTTTCCCCTCGTTTCTTTCCCCCTCTCTTTCCCCCTTCTCTTTCCCCTCTCTCTCCCCCTCTCTCTTCCCCCTCTCTCTCCCCCTCTCTCTCCCCCTCTCCTGCCCCCTCTCTCCCCTCTCACCTTCCCCTCTCCTCCCCCCCTCCCCCCCTCTCCCCCTCCCCCCTCTCTCCACCTCTCTCTCCCCCCTTCTCCCTCCTCCCCTTCTCCTCCCGTCTCTCTAGTGTGTCACATTCTCTCCTTTCGACTGCATTATCTTCCCATTACGCTCCTGAACGACCCGTGTAATTGTCTCGAATCATCGCGGCTGTAATGAAAACACACACACAGACACACAGACACACACCACACACACACACACAGCATCACACGAAAAACCACACACTGGACACGCACACATACACACACACACAAACACACACAAACAGGATACACGCGCATACACATACATCACACACACACGCACGGGCAACACCACTACTGGACACCACAACATACAGCCTCATCACACTGGGCGCACAGCGACACCGCGCACGCACACACACTGGAGCACACACACACACAACACCACACACATACACACACAGGATACACGCGCATACACACACACAAGCAATGAACACCAGGAATACACGCCACAACACGCACACACACACACACCAGCATCACACAAGCACACACCAACAACACACGGATACACATACACACACACGACACGCACACACACGCTACACACACAGCACACACACACACACACACAACGACACACGTACACCAACGAAGACGCCACATCGAGACACACACACTACACACACACACACAACACGACACACAACCACGAACACGACACGACACGTCAGCACGCACACGTCGGCTCTTCCGTGCGTGGAGGCCTTGGCCGCGGCAGATAACGGCCCGTCTGCCAGCTCCGCCTCGTTTCCAGACGCCGGTTCTGCTCCCTGGAACCCGGAGAGCGTTGCCTGGCATGAATATGAGCTCCGATTGTTTAATGGCAGGAGCCGGGGGCGCAGCGGAGCGTGAGAGCTTCTGTGCGCGCGGCAGACGGCGGAGGGCAACCAACACGCCACGGCCGGAGGAGAAGGTTTCAAAATTCAGAAGGTGGAAACTTTTGAGGTGTTTCACAGACCTGCCAGCTCAGAACCGGAGGAAAGGGTTTATTAAGTTCACTCTGGAAGAAGTGCTACGCCGTGGCACAGATCCGACACGTACAAGCTGCACAAATACACACAGATCAGAGTCTTCGATATAGTTATGACTCTAAAACAGCGACGACAGCCGTTTTAATTCGATCCAAATGTCAAAAAAGAATCAACTATTCCAGATTCTCTTCAATAATACACTTTCTTCATGAATATTTCAACCTATATTTGCTTGATAAAGTCTAAATTTTGGAATAGAATCATTTGTTGACTTGTCGCCTTCTAAAACAATGGTTCTCCAAACACGAAGGTTCATGAGCGACTGTTTATTCCTTTGTTTTATACGAATCGTGAGCTTTACAGTCTCATTCCTTTTATCGCAATCGTCGCTCAGTTTCATTCATCAATTCCACAAGAATTTGACTTTTAAAACCGTAGTTTCAGCGGCAGATTACTGTCCAAAGTCCAAGGCTTTTCCAAGGTTTTCAAGGCTTTTTCAGTAGGCTTTTCCAGGGCTTTTTCCAAAGGGCTTTTCCCAGGGCTTTTCCCGGCTTTTCCAAGGGCTTTCCCAAGGGCTTTGTCGCCAGGTCTTTTTCCGGCTTTTCCCGAGGCTTTTTCCGAGGCTTTTTTCCCAGGGGCTTTTCCAGGGCTTTTTTCCAGACTTTTCCCAGGCTTCTCCCCAGGGCCTTTTTTTTTTCCCCCGGAAGGCCTGTTTTTCCAAGGCTTCTCCAAGGCTTTTTGCCCCAGGCTTTTCCAGGGCTTTTCCGAGGCTTTTCTCAAGGTCCCTTCTTCTCCAAGGCTTTTTCCAGGCAGGCTTTTCCGAAACTTTTTTTCCGAGGCTTTTCAGGGGCTTTTCCCAGGCTTTTCCCAGGCTTTTTCCAGGGCTTTTCCAAGGTCTCTTTCTCCAAGGGCTTTTCCCTAAGGTCTTTTCCCAGGCTTCTCCAGGCTTTTTTTTCCAAGGCTTTTTTCCCAGTTGCTTTTTCCAAGGCTTTTTCCCAGGCTTTCGCCAAGGCTTTACCGAGGCTTTTTCCGAGGCTTTTTCCGAGGCTTTTCCAAGGCTTCTCCAAGGCTTTTTTCCAGGCTTTTTTTCCCAGGGCTTTTCCGAGGCTTTTCCAAGGCTTCTCCCAAGGCTTTTTTCCCAGGCTTTTCCCGAAACTGTTTTTTTTCCGAGGCTTTTCCAGGGCTTTTTCCCAGGCTTTTCCGTCCAGGCTTTTTTCCCAGGGCTTTTTCCAAGGCTTTCTCCAAGGCTTTTCCAGGGCTTTTCCCAAGGCTTTCTCCATAGGCTTTTCCAAGGACTTTTCCCAGGCTTTTTCCAAGGCCTTTTTCGCCTAGCGCTTCGCCAAGGCTTTTACCCCGAGGTCTTTTTCCGAGTGACTTTTCCGAGGCGTTTTCCAAGGCTTTCTCCAAGGCTTTCTCCAAGTGCTTTGGTTCCACAGGGCTTTTTCCTAGGGCTTTTTCCAGGCTTTTCCACTTTTCAGGCTTTTCCAAGGTCCTTTTCCCAGGCTTTGTCCCAGGGCTTTTCCCGAGGCTTTTCCAAGGGCTTATTCCAGAGGCTTTACGTTTTCCCAAGGGCTTTTGTTCCGACGGCCTTTTCCAGCTTCCCAGGCTTTCTCCAGGCTTTAGGCTTTTTCCCCAGTGTCTTCTCAGCTCCGAGGCTTTTCCCAGGCTTTTCCCAGGCTTCTCCAAGGCTTTTCCAAGGCTTTTCCAAGGCTTTTCCAAGGCTTTTCCAAGGCTTTTCCCAGGCTTTTCCCAGGCTTTTCCCAGGCTTCTCCAAGGCTTTTTCAGAGGCTTCTCCAAGGCTTTTCCCAGGCTTTTCCCGAGTCCTTCCACGTCGCAGCGCTGCTCCCTCGCACGCTCCATTAATGGCGGCTCGTTCGTTTGCTGAGGCGTCGGTGATTCTGGCAACTGAATAACACTGCCGCTCACATCTGTCATCATTACAGTCGCATCAAAGTGTTTTTAGATTGCTCTAAAGCTGCTAAAGAGGTGCTAACTGCTGGAGAACAGAGAAAGAACATGCTCACAAATACTGGCCAGAGATTCCACAGACTGTTTTTGACATCGTCATCCCATTTCAGAACTGTTTTATATTTATTTTTCAACCTTTATTTTAACCAGGATGTTTTGCCATCGCGTCCATGCAAGAGGCGGCAGCACAAAAGCACCACAATAACTCACATCATTTCAAACACGCTCAGAGTCAGTAAGCAAAATCTTGTTTGTACTTGGGCCTCAAAACTCCTGCCACGGACACAGTCAGAGGATACCTTTGGAGCAGCGGGAAAAAGGGCCCAAATGACACAAACTGGACGCAGAATCACTTTTGGCCACTCGAAACAGTTGTAGAGCTGATATTTTATGACTCTTACAAGTTTCCAAAAGACAAAAACAGCATGTGACGGTCCGACACACATTCTGGAAGAAAAGCAGAAGCGCTTTAAAGGTGAAGGCCTGTCACGATTGCGACTTCTGCGTCAATGAGGCACATTTTCTTTGCACTAGCGGGAAATGTTGATCGTTTGATTAGATTTGAGCTTAAGAGAGTCGACTCCGCGTGCATTCGCCGCGCCGTGAACCGATTTAACGGGTTTCCGAGCGCGACGGCGAAGACTGAGGGTCAAAACGAACGTCTTCAAAGGGTTTGACTCGAAACACGGAAAGTTACAGGAGGCTGCGGACAATATCAGAGGGAAAACGGGTTCTGGAAAGATACAGGCGATTGGTAGAAAAAGGTTTGGTAATTGTAATTTTGTTGTACTTTTTTTATTTTCATTTGTTGGAAGATCGTCAACCGCGACATCAGAAAAAACATATGAAACTGTCGCGTAAAGTTGTAATTGTTCTGGGCCATAACGACTCTCAAAACGTGGGCCACAAACATGATTAAAAAGACGACATTATTAAATCAAAGTATATTTATTCAAACGGCTTCGATACTTTAAGTTCAACCAGTGCCTCTGACAGGTTTTTATGATTTTCTAATTTGTACTTTATTTCAGTGTATTTATATCTGTTGTACATACAAATGATAGTTTTACACCAATCGAGCAGGTATTTGTTGAGGAAAAACTACAGGAAGTGACATCACACCAGGGACACTCATTTCATCCCAAGTTTATGCAGAAATTAAACAAAAATAAATAATAAATAAACAAAAAACTACATAAAGAAACAACTTTTTTTGGCTCTCATATATTTGTCAAATAAAACAAAAATTAAAAGACATTAGATGATAGTTTTGGCCCATTGGTTGCTGGGTAATTTCCTAGTGGGATGTCATCAATTACAAACAGGAAGTGAAATTATAAACCTAAAATAAATTGCTATTCTGGGATAACATTTTTTATCATTTTTTGCTAAATTGTAAATATATTTATCTTAGCCGTCCGACCTGTAGGGGGCACTACTTTAAGTTAAACCAGCAAAGAAAGGAAAGTTAAAACAGCAGAAAAATATTCATTAAGCAACCATAAAACAAACCCATAAAAACACATTCGGGCTCCAAATAACTGTTATTTTAGTCGTCGACGAGTCAAACAATAATGTGTGATAAACTACGTAACGTGTTAAACCGAATGACCGTTGTGAGGATGACGCGCTAAGAGAACATCAGGAACTCACGGCGTTCTCCTCCACGGACCAGACGCACCGTGAACCCGGTCGCGGCGCCGCGTTTGTGTCGTAGCGCGGTGGAGTCTTATTTACACGAGAGCCTTCTGCCTCCTCCGTGTTAAGCGCCGCGTTCAGTGACTCGACTGTAGCTTGTGAGTAATGCCTTGGTCCGGAGCCAGCTGCTAAAACGCTCGCTGGCCCGTGCAGAAAGGGTCCACGCTGCAACTCTCTGAAGCTAATCGTGTTAGCGCGCGCGGCGCCGTTTAGCGAGCGCTACAACCTGCCACACTCAGAGAGCAGCCGTGGGTGAGGAATGGGGGATGCTACAGGACACGTTTGTTTTTGGCAGCAGAGGGAGTCACCACGGGGAAATAAACAACAGCTAGCTCGCCCCGACATGCTAATGTAAGCACACAGCTGTAATGAAGGTGATTTGAGCCTGTGATTATTTGTAGACTTAAAAACAGAGGCCTCCACATCTCTACAGTTGACAAAGACACAAATGTGAGTGTTTTTGTGAGGCTCAGAGAAGATGAGCTCGTAAACAGGATTAATGAAGTGAAACACAACTGCAGCTGTGTTTGTGTTGCGGGAACCACGTTCGAACAGGGTTGAAAGACAGAAAACGTTTTGCATAATATGTGTCCTTAAAAGGTCATTCAAACTTACAATCGGCCCCTGTGAGTCCATTATTTGCCACACATCATGTCCTAAGAGGATTTATTACAAACTGTTTTTTGTTGTAGGATCTGGCAACCCAAAGTGAAGTGCTCGTTCTGTTTTCTGATTGGAGAATTGGCTGGATCTGGTCAGATTTCAGAAGCTAAGCAGGGACGGGTCTGGTCAGCACTTGGATGAGAGACCGCTGGAACACCAGGTGCCACAGTGGGGCGCTAGTACCTACTGTGTGTGTGTGTGTGTGTGTGTGTGTGTGTGTGTGTGTGTGTCCTTAGGCAAGACACTTCACCTGCCTCCAGTGTCCATGTGCTGGTGTATGAAACATCCTGTGTCCAACTCAGAACAATTAACAACTTTCACAGCATGAGATGTTAAGCATGTTGTCACTAATATTGACATTTGAATTTCTGGTGCTCTTCCTGGAATAGTCCACAGTATGGCATTAAAGGTTTCTATGTAGCATGTACTCAGTTACAGGTGTTTTTATTGCTCGAAAGAACAAACAAATGCTTTTTCCTTTCACGCTCGCCTCTTCCCGGATCTGACCTGCCTGTCTCCATGGCGATGTTCTAATGCTATACTGTGAAGCGTTTCCATGGAGACAGGCAGGTTGCTGGAAAAAGTTATCACATGCACTTTAAAGCAAAATCCTTCAAATCCAATGCAAAAGAGTGGGCGGACGAGGGTAAATGGACATAATAAATCACTTTGGAGCCGAGAACTGTGCAGTCGAGTCATTCAGACGAGCAGAGAGCCGCGGTCTTACATTATTAAAGGCGTGAAATGGACGGTGTGTCAGAAGGGTCAAACTAGACCTTTGCCTTCTGTCGAATAAAACACTGAGCGGACAGCCCTGCAGCCGATCCACACGCATCAGAAATGTGTTTTTCCACCGATCCAGGCAAAAGAAAGCGTCTATAGTGTTAGATTTAGATAAGACCTTATTGGACATCTTTAGAAGTCCCTGCAATGGTTGAATGTGTATTTTCAAGGCATTTGAAGAGTCCAACGTCGCCCCCTGCTGTCTCTGAACAGAAAACCAGCCTTGCCGTCGTCGACCTGAAAACAACTCTCCTGAGAAACCCTGACTCTCGTTTTTTCTTTATATCTGGCAACGTGAGATGTTTTTCAATTAAGAAAAGCAATTAATAAAAGAAGCTTTTGCGTCTGTTCTCTGACAGTGTAGTCTCACCAAAGAGCTGCAGGGGGAGCTCTATCATCGCAGTTACTAAGTCCTGCTTTAAAGGAGACAAACTACGCTCCTTTTTTAATGATTTTTCCAAATAATTATGTCACAGATTGGGAAACCGAAAGCCCGTAAAGGAGTCCTGGACGTTTTCTGACCACTCAACCGCGGCATGGCTTTACCGGTGACATCAATGTTGAAAATGTAGCCGATGTTTGGCCCCAGTCCGCGTGTCCGTGTGTCATTCCCAGTGTGCTCAGATCTGTCTTTTTGCACACACTAGATCATTTCACTTCACTATAACTAAACATAAAGCTGTTTTGCTATGGATTTTAAAATATACGTCTTGGTGTTAGCAAATATCGGTTATCGGCCAAAACAGTGAGACAGAAAAATCCATACGGGACCATCTTAGCCCGTCACGTCGCTACATCCCCGCTGCTGCCATTAGTTTGGTGAGGTGCATGAATCAATAATAATAATACAGCCAATATAAGCCTCAATAAAGCATGAAGATGAGATTCTGGTTTACAGTCTGCTCGCCTCGACCTGCTCCGCGTCTCGTCCGATCAGGTTTGTTGTGGGAAACAGGAATCTCGTTTATTTATTCATGCGCGTGCAGTACATGTTTATTATTTGATATGTCAAGGATGTGCATTAAACATGGAACGCACTCCAGCATTTACAGCCACGGCCGCGTTCCTGCAGAAGGCACGTACCTCCTTCATACGGAGACAAAAGATCCAATTACGTCTTCACAAATGGTCGTTTTAAAAACCCGCTTCGGTTTCGAGGCGTCCCAGAGAAGCGGCGCGCTTGACACTTTCACGTTTTCCATTCGCTCATCCATCATTTAGAGCACGTTCGCTCGGCTCAGATCGACAGTGTTCGGACAAATCGTACGCACTTGTAGGAGGGAACGTCAGAAGAAACATGATTTATGTCTGACAACGGCCGAGAAAGGATCAGACATGGCAGCGCAGACTGTCCTTAAACCTACAGCAGCGCAGACGATGGATAGAGATGTATAGATAGATGGACAGATATACAGATAGATGGATAGATAGGATGGACAGATGGATGCTGCTTCCATGAGCTCGCCGGCCCGTTCAAGATGGGCGTTTCCTGTGAGGCGGACTTTGTCAGATAAACGTTCTTCAGTTCTTCGAGGCTTATTGTTCACCTTATACGGGATATACCGCGATCTCTATTGTAGTTAAGTCTGCTCGGCCGTCCACCAATCAACCATCCATCACAACTCGGGTCGTCCGTGCCGTTTCCAGAATTCCCATTTGGCGCCGCGTTCATGTTCAGGGGGGGAAACTTGGGCCGGGCCATGACAAAAGGACATCGTCGGAAACAAACTGCAGCTAGATTAGATAATAATGACAATAAAAAAAAAAAAAAAATAAAAAATGACCCCACAAGGGTCTGTCCTCGGACCAAAACTGTTCAACAGCTACACCGACGATCTCAGTAAAACATCTCAAGTTTATTCATATTATTTGCTAATGACACAAACATATTTGAGTCAGGAGACAATTAGCAACTAATATATAAAACCGTTAAATCAGAATTTGCCAACATTAACAAATGGTTCAGGCAGAAACAAAACGATCCTTAGACCTAAAAATAAAAACGTTAAGAGTGATTCTTTGGCGTGATTAGTGATGAAAGAATTAGCTGGAAACCTCCACTTTCTGTTTTGTTCCTTTGTTTCATCCTATTTAAATTATATTCTTATTACATAAAAGAGGCATTCGAAAATAGAGGAAATTGGTTGTATTGAGTGCACCAACCCACTTTTCTTTTTTTTCCACGAGCGAGAAGGGCTGAACCTCCAAAACGCCACGGCTCGGGACCGGTCCGGACAGCCCCTGCGCCGCCGTTTACCGGGTGAAACTATGGAACGAATTAAGACGTGGAACAGAAGCGGTGTCAGGGCGTCGGCCAATTTGAAAAACAAACAGAAGCTGATGGTTTTTCGCCAGATAAAGAGGCGAGGGACAAAAGGATCTCAGGAATGTATGTGGTATTCCCCCCGATGGATTATGTGGCGCACATGTACGTTTGTCGCGCACATGAACTTCGCCGGGGGGCAGGATTTGCAAACGTTCCCACTCCTTCCTGCTCCCTGCGTTTGGAACAAAACGGAACTGTGGCTGCGTTGCCAGAACTGCATCGCCGTTGCATCATAGTTAATTAAGTATTTTTTTAACATTTACTTTGGGAGATAAAAACCGGGGGCTTTAGTTTTGGCTCCTGCTGCGAAGTGAAAACTGAACACTGTCTTTAACGCGCAACTAAACGCAGAGATTTGGACAACGCGCGCCGTATTAAAGGGCCCCCTACAGGTCAGACGACTCATTGAGCTCAAATGCAGTTCAGATAAATATATTTTGAATTTTGCCAAAAATTATTAAAATGTTATGTCAGAATAGCACATTTTTAGGTTTATCAATTCACGTCCGGTTTGTAATTAATGACATCACACTGGGAAATTACCCAGAAACTCATCGAATGTCAATGTTTTTATTTGACAAATAAAAATATAGAGCTTTATTTTGTTGAATTCATGTTTAGAGCGTCAAAAAAGTTGTTTCTTTGTGTAAATTCTGCATAAACTTTGACTGAATGAGTTTCCCTGTTGTGATGTCACTTCCTGTCCCTGGTGTGATGTCACTTCCTGTCCCTGGTGTGATGTCACTTCCTGTCATTCCCCACAGATTTTCCCCTTTTCCTCCACAAATACCTGCTCGGTCGGTGTAAAACTGTCATTTACACGTAAAGCAGGTTTAAATACACCAAATAAAGTCACAATTTCCAAATCGTAAAAACCTGTCAGAGGCTCTTTAACCCGCCGACGGGGGTCTTAGCGGGAAAAGCAGATGTTATTACGGAGTCGTCCACGTTAATCCAATTTCAAAAGGCATAAAGCAAATCCGACACCAGATTAAGAGAGTCCTGTGGAGCCGCAGCGGGCGGTGGTCGAGGCACCAAAGGGACAGATTATGCATTCATGTCAGAACACAATGCGGCAGATTTTAATAATAGATACTCCTCGAGGGAATTTAAAATATAAATCAAAATTCATAGATACGCGCTCAAAGGCGGCGAAAATGGGTGGTTTCCGCACGGCGCCGCGCTCACGTGACCGCGTGTCGTGCGTGTGCGCTTATCGTCCCCGTTTGGGAGTTTCACACACGTTAAGCGATAAGGGGGAATTACGCCGTCAGAACTCGTCCCGGCGCGTATTGTCTCCTCGACGCGGCCCGTTTCCCTTCCAGACCAGGCACCTACCCCCCCCCCTCCCGCCCCGCCGCCGCCGCCGCCGCGCCGCACGGGTGGTGGAGGAGGAGGAGGAGGCAATCGGGAAGTGGAACTGGCGTGAAAGCCGGGACGAAGATGATTCCGACGACTGCCAAAACAAACCGGGGGGAATGTCCAAGGCGGTTTTCAGTCCCGATCCGGAGCAGACGCCTTCCGAAAGTGCAAAATAATGAGACTTCACAATGAAAGCGGCGATTTAGTCACAGGCCATTTCACTTTGTAGAGGCGGACATTTTGTAAACGCAGTGGGCGGATCTGTGTTTTGTCTGCGAAAGGAACACAAAGAGCCAGAAGAAACAATAAACATTAAAAAGACATCATAAACATTGAAAATAAAGTCAATTACGAGGTGTTTAAAAGAAGAAATATCATTGTTTGTTTGTTTTTCTAGTAAATAGTTCCAATCTTTGACCCATGGATTCTTATTTCTTCATTCTAAATTACAATATTTATCTAAAACGACTCAATAAAAGAAAGTCCACTGACTGCTGCTTGAAAACGCACCGTAAACATAAACATCGCCACAGCAAAGAACGACTGGGGCCGTATCCACAGAGACGAGACTCTAGATTTCAGGACAAATAAATACGGCGCTGGTTCAGGAAGCTTCCACGCAGTCGAAACGCACGCAGAAATGAAGAGGAAAAGTCATGTTTGTCTTTTGCCACATTGGTTTGCTCCATTTTTTTGACGAAGGAGGAGGATGAGCGAGACGAGGCCGACGTTCTCTTTGTGTCACGTTAGTTCTGAAACGAAACCACCAAACGGAGGCAGGGGCCGTTTTAGCGTTAGCTTCCGGCTAACAGACCCCCGCACAAACGGCATCTCACACCGGGCAAATCACGTTCCTGGGCGTTTCAAACAAAAGTCACGCGTTCTGCTGCAGTTTAGAACGTAATAGTATGAGCAGCACGTGACGGAACACTTCACACTGAACTGTCGCGATCATAAAAACGTTTTGCATTACGACTTTGTGCGCGTCTCGTTGTCAATATTTCCACGCGTCTTTTCGTCCGACCGGCTCTTTTTCGCCGTTTCTAATCGAACGCGAGGGCAACTTTCATTCGCAGTACTTCAGACTGGTTTGTCGCAGTGGGCGTGTCTGCGGGAGGGTTTCGGGTTGCGCCTCGAATGCACTCGAACGCGCGTGAATCACTCTAAATGCGACTTCGAGAGGGTAAATGAGCCGGAAAAACAATTGTTCCGCGGTTGAAAGCTCTTTGTAGCAGCTTTGGCGTCACATGTCTCCTTTAATGCAATATAAGTTCCATAAAAACAGGATGGACCCGTGGCCTGGGTGCCTCCGGAGCGTAAAGACCCACAGATGGAGCTTTGACGTGTGCGATTTTGCAGCCGTCGCTCCACGATGAATGAATCCGCCGCCGGGTTCGACTCTGCGACGCCGGAGACTCAAAGACCGGAGCGGGGAAACGGCGCGGGCGAGACTCGCGGACGACTCGGCCGCTTTGCATTCAAGCGAAGGCTCTGCCCTGTGATGGCCACTTTGTCTTTTTAATGGGCCACGGCCAATCCTCGCTCACATTTATTCCTCCAAAGTCTGAACTCGGCTCCAAACCAGATGTTTTTAGTGACCTTCATCTTCGTATTAATGGGCAATGGCTGGAAATGACTTGGAAATGATGTTTGGAAAGCCATTTCTATTTATCTTTATTAAGAAACGAGTACGTAAGTCCTGTTGTGGACTTGGCCTGGTCCTGTAGTCCTGGTCTAGTCCAGGTTTAGCTCTGGTTAAGTTCCAGTTTAGTCCACATTTTGCCGTGACGTGTGTGAACGCAGCTTATGTACAGCTTATTATGTCCAAGCAAATCGTTAAGACACGATTTGAATTCAACTATGGTTCAGCGCCAGCGGAGCTCCATCAGGGATCAATAATCAAACAGACTCTGGGAGACTGTAAGAGTGGTTAAATAACTCTGATCATGTACTACGCTGGTGCTTATGGTGCATTTCGTAGCCCAAAATACTGAATGGAACTTTGTAATACGTTTGTTCATTTAAAATTAACAACTATTTGTGATTTGGAAAATACAATACTTTGTCAAGCTCTTGAAAATCAGCTGTAAATACACATAAATATGTTACATAATACACATAAATACACATAAATCATGTTAATTATTACAATATTAAATGGTAAATTTGTGTTAATATCAAATACTTCTAAAAACTCTTAATTGGGTAAAAAATGTAATTTAAACCTGAAAATGTAAATTATATATTGAATTTCTGATTTATGTGTAAATACTTCAGTGTTTGTAAGTTTAGTTTTTTTATTTCGAGTAAAGTCCCGCTAAAACGTCAGGGTATGAGGCGCCCGTTCAAGTGTGGGCTCCGTGTGGACTACATCAACACTGCAGGGGAAAAGGAAATACCTTGTGGCCGCCCGCATGTGCTCTGAACTGTTGGACTGAGATTGTTTTTGTCATCCCACTTTTCAGAACTAAATATGGGCCTCAACACTCCTGCCACGGACAAAACGAATGGATACTTTGGGAACGTACTTTTGGCAGCGGGAAAAAGGCCATCACAAAATACGGATGACACAAACTGAAGAAACGCTCAAAGACTGGACCGAAGGAAAAATCTTACAAGATCAATTTAAAACTTCAGGACAAATGAATACATGAATAAAGTTTTAAGTTTCCCATCTCATTTTGTTGACATCAAATACAAAAAATAACATGTTTTGCAAATCTTATTGGGCTATTTGGGTAAAGTACTGTGTATAAATAAAATAAAAAATGACGACAGATTTGTTCAGAGATGATTTTAAACCTGATTAATCCATCAGAATCTTGTCGAGTCACAGATTGTACAGTTTGGTGTGTTTAGCAGCTGCTTTAAGGCCTTTTAAGGACCTTCATGTCGCTACGTGAGAAAAATGCACAAAACAGATGAACTGGACATATTTTACGAGCAGATTGGACGCTTTTGTCATTCCCAGGCGAAAGCTGAGCAGAACTGGTCAAAAACCACAAATCATCGGGTCCTGATATTTGTGACTGAGGAAACGAGGACTCGCAGCACCGGCATCAGCAGGAGGGAGACACGGGGGGAGTAAAGTGAGGCTGACGCAGGGTTCAGAGGTCACAGCGGAGGTCACATGACATTAGGCTGAAGGAAGCATGAGTCAAGCACCAGTCATGAAACGCTCAGCCCTGGGGAGGGGCACCAGCCTTTGTGAACCCTTTATGTCAAGTACAAGACCTCGGAGGATAGAGTGCAGGGAACGAGTTATATATAACAGATATGACCCAAGATCTGTTGATGTTACTATTCTATTTTTTATTAGAACATAGAAACAAACATAAACATCAGACAAATGGTAAAATGACATTGGGATTAAATTTGGAAATTGACAAATTTGATAACATGTGCCTTTATTTGATTTGTTCATTATTTATGTTTCTATTATTATCTTTCAATTAATATTATTATTACTATTATTCTTTATTTATTTATTTTACTTTCTAAAATATTATCATTATATTATTATTATTATTATTATTATTATTTATTATTATTATTATTATTATTATTTTACTTTCTAGTTCTCTGTTTTGTTCTTGTTCTGAAATGTGTCTATTTTTTAAGTGTTTTTTTCTGACATTAGTTCTGTCGTATTGGTTTCAACAGAGCTCCTGCACATGTGGTCTCGCCCTCCCAGCATGCACCGCTCCACACTGCGGCGACAGCGGCGGGACTTCACACTGACACTAACGCGTCGGCAGCAGTGATCAGAGTTTGTCAGCGTTTCAGAGGTTGTGGAGCATTGGATTCGCAGATGCTGGAGGTCAGAAGAAAGACAAGAGCTCCAGATCGACACAGAAGTGGATTTCTGTGACCAAACGGACCGTGGCGAGCAAGTGACTGAAGAGAAACGACCACAGACGCTTTTCACAAACACTGTTACGCCATTGGCCGGTTCAGAAGACCCCAAACTGAAGTGCTTCTCACAGTGACATGAGAGAATGAGCCTCGAGAACATGTCTTTAATCATTTTAATGCTCAGTCAGTAAACGTCACGTGCCCAGGGTTTATAATAAAGTGTGTTTCTCACAAACTTCTCCAGAGACACTTTGTGATGACATCAGAAGGTGGAAGTGAAGCAGATTTATCAGATTTAGAGCTCAATCTCCTCGATCTAAACTCTGTAAAAGCCTCTGGACCAGGCCAGGCTCGTCATGTTTCATTCGTTTTGAACATGTTTTATTGTTTAAAGCTTCATTTAACGACAAAATAAAAAAAAAACTCCAGATACTTCATTTCAGGCTCGTTGCTGCAGTTTGTGTGTGAACGCTGTAAAGGTAAAGTCAATTCAGTTTAACTTTAAAGTCAAGTCAAGAGGCATTACTCAAATACATAGATATAACGACATGTGTTTATCTACTGCGGGACGAACTGAATGAACCACGTCAGAACTGAAGCGTAACTGTGCTTGAAATGCCAAAGCCACAGAAACATTTACAAAAGCCCATTAACATCACACTCGTTCAGCCGCAGGACTAATTAAAAAGTGGTAAGTGTGTTTGAGAAGTTATGTGAGGCCAGTGACTTTTATCACGGTGCGACACCTGTCTGAACTTGTGCTATTTAAATGTGTTCGCGGCTCGGAATTAGCATTTTTATACAGACCTAACGTTCTGACGGGAGGCAATTTGTCCCGTGAAAAGAAGCTGATCAAAGAACGTGTCGGTAAAATCACCACGTTAAATGATTGTTCATAAAGCTCCAAATAATACTTTTAACTGCTTCCTTTAAGTTCTTTCCAAAAATATAAATACTTCCATTGAACAGGCGATTTTGAACAGAATTTAAAAAACTGTATTTTAACAAACCGAATTTTAAAACACTATTCTTACACATGGAATTGTGTTAATAGTGTTTTTATTTCAGTTATTATCTTTACTTATCAAAATGCTGTTTTGGTAATAAAAACACAAAATAACCAGAAGATTAAAGAAACAAGCCCCAATGAAGCCAGTTTACACCCAGACACCCAGTTAGATCCAATTATAACCAGTTAGATCCAGATACACCAGTTAGATCCAGATACACCCAGACACCCAGTTGGATCCAGTTATAACTAGTTAGATCCAGATACACCAGTTAGATCCAGATACACCCAGATCCAGTTACAACCAGATAGATCCAGATACACCCAGACACCCAGTTAGATCAAGATACACCAGTTAGATCCAGATAGATCCAGATACACCAGTAAGATCCAGATACACTCAGATCCAGTTTTGATACACCAGTTAGATCCAGATAGATCCAGATACACCAGTTAGATCCAGATACACCCAGATCCAGTTACAACCAGATAGATCCAGATACACCCAGACACCCAGTTAAATCCAGTTACAAGCCAGTTAGATCCATTTAGATCCAGTTAGATTCCAGTTACAGCCAGTTAGATCCAGTTACAGCCAGTTAGATCCAGTGAGATCCAGTGAGATCCAGTGAGATCCAGTGAGATCCAGTGAGATCCAGTTACAGCCAGTTAGATCCAGTTAGATCTGTATTTGTGACTAAAGCTATCAGTTAGCAGTGAAAACATGCGTCCTTCATATCTGACGCCGCCGATGGTAACTCGAGCTCAAAAATCAGATCGCTTCTGTGTTTTTCCACGTCGTTCCATTATTTAAGTGAACGTGTAAGAACAGCTGAACCCTGGCGTCTGGAAGTTGTCTGAAAAGCCTGAATAATGCAGCGCAAACTGGGGCTTTAAACATTCATCGAGCTGATGCCTTTCCCTCAATTCTGCAGGAGCCGTCTTAGATTTCCAGCCGATCCACCTGTGAATGCGGTCGGAAAAACACGGAGCAGAGCCAGGTCTCGCCTGCAGGAGGAAACTGGAACTACAGGTGGGAGAGGGATCAGGTCACAAGTGTTGTTTTGGAGATAAGCGAAATGGGAATATCACGTTTATCATCTCTAACGGCAACTATTAAAAACAACCTCAAAAAGAGACGAAGTAAAGGTTCTGCTCTTTTGTGGTTTATTGGATGCTGTGATACTTGAACCTCAAACAGGACGGTTACAGACACGTTTGCACAAAAACACTGTTGTTAATGGGAGAAAAGCGACACAAAAAAATAAACCCATGCCAGTATCACACATCCCGAATGTCTTTGTAGCTTGAAATGCACAATTTAAAGATGCAACTTTTCTTGTCTCTTTAGCTGAGGCTCTTTCTCACCAATCTGAACTGCCCGGCCGTGTCATCGTCACTGAGTCAGGGTGACAACTGGTCTCTCCTCGTGTTTGCCCTGCCTCTACAAACTCACTTTTCTCACTGCAGCAACCAAAACGTACCAAACGACACGATACAGTTCTACACCAGCAGGAGGCTAAACTGTGCGGCGAGCACTAGATCCAAAGCACGTGTTTGACCAACGGAATTGTATAAATCTACGGACTTGGAATCACATAAACGGACAGAACGGACTGGATTTGTGAGGCGCAGAGAAGACGAGCTCGTAAGCAGGATTCATGAAGACAAACACAACCCCAGCTATGATGAGGGACATTATCTAAAAACGTCTCCATGGAAAGCAGGAGGTGGAGGCAGGAAAGTTAGATGGTGCACTTTTGCTTTATTTTTTTGCTGTTAACAATTCTGAAATGGCATAAATAAACCCTATAGGACCTCATCCGTTGTTCCTCTGCAGCCTGTTTGTAAGACAGTCCTTTGTGCACATTTCCAAACACTCAAACCCATTCACATCGGTGCAACGGAGCGTGGACCGGACCCTGACTCAGCCGTGTCGGAATAAATATACTTGTGCATCGGCAGTTTTTGACGATTTGCATTTTTTTTTCCGCCCAGAGGCTTTCGGGGGGTGGGGGTGGGGTTTGAAGTTTTGAGGTGAGGCAAGGAAAGTAAGAAGAGCCAAAAGCATCGTACCTGGATCCTCTTCTTCTTATCTCTGCCTCTCATCCGTCTGATCTGCAAACACACACAAACAGAACACATATTTTGGTAAAACATCGTGTTAGAAAAAGGCGTTGGAATCAAATGTCACGCCCCACTTTAAAGGGTACGTCTTGTAACTCGTCGTTTTCGGGGGGAAGAAAAGCACGCAAGGTAGATCGACGCATCTCATTCGTTGGCTATGACGTGTAAAAACTGGCTACAATTGCCACAATGCATGCGTTTGACCCGGTTCACAGTGAATATGGCTAATAACTGGGCCTATCCGCACGGACGGTGGGAGCGGTGGGAGAATGACTGGAGGCGCAGCAGGAGGAGGCGGTCAGGTGTGAGAGCCGCGCTGTCCAACTGTGTTCAACAGTCCAACACAGCCCCCAGGCTAATGTGGGCCGGCCCAAAACAGAGCTGACAGGTCCATGTTTAAAGAGAGGACAAACCTGCGCTGCGTCTGCTCGAGAAGACAGACCTGATCTTCGTGGGTCTGTGCTTGTGTCATTCTCGTAAAAACCACGTTCATTCCCATCTTAAAGTTCCGATTCTCAAGTCCATTTCCTCTACAGTAATATCCACTGCACAAGAACTACTTTTTCCTTCCGCCGGCCGCCCCGTGATCCGGCTCCCGTGCTCTGACCTGCGCTCGCCGATCGACAGAGGAGTGTTGTGTGGAGCCATTTGAACGTTCTCCAGAACAACGAGGCCAGATGTGAAACGGCAAAAACCCTCCGACAGTTCACGTCGAAAAAAACAAGGTGAACGACGACGATGACGCCAACAACGACGACGCCGCCAACGACCGCCCGGGCCGAAGTGTCTCCAGGTTCTGACCCATGACCAGCGACAGCCCATTTCATTCTGTTTTTAATGTTTTCTTTTACAACCAATAACACCAAAAGTCATTATTGCACTTTCAGCCCATTTTCTGGCCTTCACTGTTACTGTGAGTTGAAACGACGCGCTGCATCCCCTATGGTGCAAATTAATTACTTTCTTTCAATTATTCTGATAGACGCCTCTCCAGGGCCCGGAGCGGATTGCAGAAACGATAAGTTACTCCAGCCTGTTCCAGCGATAGAGCTGATGAAGCTTGTAGACCCCAAACTGCAAAATGCCCAGTCGCAACACTCAGATCATCACTCAAATGTACAAAGATGCGCAGACGACGACGCTCTGAACACGGAAAGGGAGCATGAGCCTGGCGGATGGGTGAAGATGCGTTGGAGGTCAGACGCTTTTACGGAACAACACACGATTAGGCCAGAGCTGGAAAGAATACCTGAAGTAACCGATAAAGTCAATGTTGCCACACCAGCCCTGCTTCTCCCACACCTTGAACCTGGTGGTCAAAGATGTCGCTGAAGCTGAAGCTGAGGTGCTTCAACGCCGCAGCATCGTTTCAGTTTTCCACCGGAGCAATAAAGCAGCACAAACACCGTCGGGCACAGAACAAGCCGGAGCGTGTACTCGCACGGTCCGTGGAGGATATTCTCGGACAGGTCGCTGGAGCAGAAAGCACCGGTCACCACTGCTCTTTGTGTCTGAGCGGTGCAGACATGTGGAGATGACATGATCAGGCCTGAGACCTCTGCAGATGTGTCAGAGGAGCTCCCACTTGTCTCAGGACTTTTTAAAGACTGAGAACATCCGTCCAGAAAGCTCTTACAGCAACGCCGGCGCACATTCCATTGACACATTTTTACAGCAGGGATATTCAAGTGAATTTTCCCCAGGGCCCCAGGGCCAGATTTTTCGGGGGACCAAGGCCTCTGGGCCGGAGGGGCACAACACGCCACTGTAACAACACTTTGGGTCGCACAAAGTGCCCCCAACACGGTTTCAATCATCAGTTAATTGAATAAAATAATTACAGATAGAGTCGATTTTTGTGAGAAATAACAAACAAAATGCTTTACAAACGCAATTTTCCATCCAGAACCGAGCCAAAATGAAACAAGGACTGGTCTAGGACCACCAGGTGTGAACCAGGACTAACCCTGAACAGGTCTAAAACAGAATTAATCAAGGACTAAACCATGACCAAACCAGGTCTAAACTAGTGCTAAACCAGAGTTAAACCAGTTTTTTTTTACATATCTGGATGATTGGTCGGGGGCCAAATTAAATCACTTGGAGGGCCAGATCAGGCCCTCGTGCCTTATGGTTGAATAGCCCTGTTTTACAGCATTGTTGCGTTCACGTTCTCCCACATTTGCTTCAGAAACATGGCTTTTCGGTGTGGAAAATGGAAGCTCTCGAGCCCATGTCAGAAGAACCATCATCTGCGTCCCACCCCACACTTTGGCAGACACCTATCGACAAACGCTCATCTCATTGAGACGCTGCGTTGCACGGCGCGGAGGATAATCCTCAGAAACCAAGACCCTCAAATGGTGGAAAGAGCATTAAAAAACAGTTCCAGTTCTCAGCTGTCTCGCCAAGAAACGCTGGCTTGTTGTAGCGCCCTCAGAGGGTTTGAAACAGCAAAGATCATAAGCCACAAAAGGAACCGTTTAAAGGCAAATGGTGTTAAACACGCTGCGTTTCCTCAAACAGAAGGTCACAAATGAGGTGCTTTGTGTTCAGAGCCTTAAAGAAGCTCTTTGTGTTGCAGCTTTTACTGAAGCAACTGAGAATATTCAATGTTCTCACAAAATCAAAGCTCTTAATTTGTATTTAATTATTCCTTATTTACTTCATGTGTTTGCTGTTGTAGCAAAGGATTTATTATAATGGAATTGGCAAAGGAATCTGTCAATCAAACAACAGGGTTTGGTGTCATGATTTGAGTACAGTAGAAACGTGCTTCACTCTGGAGTGTCGGGCCACAATGGGAAGAGTCAAAGATCTGCAGATCACTTTAATTACATTCTAATAGACAGTAGGTGGCAGCAGAACGCAATCGTCTGCTACAGTTAAAGAACTCATTAGTTCAGACGTCCTGTTGGGTCTGAAGGTGTTTGAGACCAGGTCCAACACGTTACAAACTTATAAACCATGAACAAGTCTTCAGTGTTTCACGTCCGTGTCGCGCATGAACATATTCTCCTTCATAAAAGCACCTGAAGTCACACTTTCTACAACAAATGTTCTGGATATTAAAGCGGCCTTCACACTTCCAAGTCCTGATTTACACCAGGTTTGATCCTGTTATCCTGGTTGAGTCCAGTTCCAGATGAACGGTTCTTCATCTGCCTCGAAGAACTGGTTCTCCTCCTGAGGGGCTCCAGGGAGTCCTCCTTCGCTGTGGAACTCCTCCAGGTTTCTACATTTTACTCAAAAGAGGTTTGGTAGTTTTTTTTCCTGGCCGAGAAGGAGGGTCTAAGGACAGGGGGGGCTTGGGACATTGCCAAGTCCCGATGAACACTGTTTATTCTGTTCTCACTGTCGCCCCTCGAGGAAACCGCTGTTGTGATTTCGAGCGTCACAAAAATAAATTGAATCGCGGCTGAGTTCCATTTATCCCGTCGTTGGGGCCGACGTATGTAAACAAATCAACTCTCAGAGAAAAATCCCTCAATATTAGATGAAGGACGCGCTTTAAGGCTCAGATATGTGTTGAATAAGGTTAAGGTTAGGATTTAAGTCTTATTTGTGGCTTAAGCTGGGATCAGTCTCAGGGAAATGAATGTAACCAACGGCAACACTTTTCCCCTTTATAGAACGCATTAAAGTCTGTAGCACACCTGTTCTTTTATACGGTTCAATGATAATGTCTACATATAATTCCCCATCCTCTGCGGGCTTTTATACCCCTCCGTCCTCGTCTACACCGCGGTCCGTGGCCTGGTCCCTCCCCCACACTCAGCGCCACATAAGTGGCTCCGATAGGTCCAGCTGGCTCATTCATTACAGCCATTAGCGCCGAGCTTTGGCAAACATCAAAAAACGTCTGAAGCAAATCCACTCCAGTCAATTCGTCCATATTCGCGACCACTTTAGAACGACAACAAAAAAGCTCCATTTCAGATCTAAGTTCTCTGGTGGAGGGTCTGCCACCTGGAGATGATCGTGTTTTACCCCGAGAATGTTCCGCCGTATGGGCTTGAACTTGTCTCCGCGGGATCATTCACTTTAAGAATGCTTTTTTCAGTGCGGTTTTGTGACGCCCCGCCCACTTTTGCCTCTTCCTGCCACTGATCGGCACTTCTGTTGCACCGGCACTTCCGGTCACAAAGCGTAGAACGCGGGGAAAGTCTGTGTTTGCGTGTACTTGGGCCTCAAAACTCATGCCGTGAACACAATAAATGGATACATTTGTGAAGTTTCTCTGAGCGTCCTTTGTGTTTGTCTAGGACGTAGTGAGATCTGAGCGAAATAATGAGAGTGCGTCATATCGGGGGGGGGTGGCCTGCCGCGGAAGCACAAGTTTTTTCACTTTTCTCATCCTTAATTCCTGGCAAATTAAGTCTATTCGAAGCAATTTCTCTCCAATCGCTACGAAACCAGAATCTCAATTTAAACGACTACGACCAAATTAGCGTTTTAGTTTCCTCCCGAAAAACACAGGAGATTCCGATTACCTAAATCCACCGCCGCCTTTACGCTTTGATGATTGCCAAAACTTCAGATTGCCCTCGAACAAGTCTGAGAATGTGCCAAGTGTCGGCGTTTATCGTCCCTAATGTGTGTTTAGAACGGCTTTATTCACAAATAAACCCCTTTGTACAGAGCAACATGACCTGAGGCAGTAAACATGTGACTAGGGCAGTAACATGTGACCTGAGGTAGTAAACATGTGACCTAGAGGCAGTAAACATGTGACCTGAGTTAGTAACATGTGACCTGAGGTAGTAAACATGTGAATTAGAGGCAGTAAACATGTGACCTGAGGCAGTAAACATGTGACTTAAACATGTGACCAGTAAACATGTGACCTGGGCAGTAAGGGCAGTAAACATGTGACCTGAGGTAGTAAACATGTGACTGATGAGGGCAGTAAACATGTGACAGGGCAGTAAACATGTGACCTGAGGTAGTAAACATGTGACTAGGCAGTAAACATGTTGACCTGAGGTAGTAAAATGTGACCTAGGGCAGTAAACATGTGACCTGAGGCAGTAATCATGTGACCATGATGCAGTAAAACATATGACTTGAGGCAGTAAACCTGTGACCTCGGGCCAGTTAGTCGATGTGACCGATGCCAGTATCATGTGGACCCGATGCCAGTAGTCATGTGACCCGATACAAGTAGTCAGTGACCCGATAGTAGTCATGTGACCTAGGCAGAAATACATGTGACCTGATGCAGTAGTCAACCCGATAGTGACCAGAGCAGTTAAACCTGTGACCCTCGGGCAGTATTCATGTGACTCCGATGCAGTAGTCCACGTGACCTGCATGCAGTATCACGTGGACCTGATGCAGTAGTACGTGACCTGATGCAGTAGTCACGTACCCGATGCAGTAGTCACGTGACCCATGCAGTGTCACGTGACCCGATTGCAGTAGTCACGTTGACCCGACTGGCATTTAGTCCTGTGAGTAGTCACGTGACCCGATGCAGTAGTCACGTGACCTGAGTGCAACAACCATAACTAACCATAAAGATAGATATGTGTACACTACGTCAGACCCATGAATGCAGTAAGTCACGTTGACTGATGCAGTAGCTCACGTGACCTAGAATGCAGTAGTCATGTGGACCTGAGCATTAACACATGTTGAGTTCATTGTACTGGCGACTCCAGGGTAATTATGTTGTTTATTGGGGTGTGAGAGGCTCGGCTCGGCTCGTTAATGTTCCACTGCATTGTTCTGTTAACGAGGAGTTGTCATAAGAGCAGATCTGCACCAAGGACAGTAGCAAACACAACAGCAGCAGCAGGAGGAGGAGGAGGAGGACAGCAGGAGGAGCAGAGAGGAGGAGGAGGGAGGAGAAGGAGGAGGAACAGCAGGGGAGGAGGAGGAGGAGGAGCAGCAGAGGAGGAGGAGGAGGAGGAGGAGTAGGCAGGAGAGGAACAGCAAGGAGGAGGGGAACAGCAAGAGGAGAGGAGGGGGAGGACAGCAGGAGGAGGACAGAGGAGGAGGAGGAGGAGGAACAGCAGGAGGAGGAGGAAACAGCAGGAGAGGAGGAGGAGGACACAGGAGAACAGCAGGAGGAGGGGGAACAGGAGAGAGGAGGAGGAGGAACAGCAGGAGGAGGAGGGGGAACAGCAGGAGGAACAGCAGGAGGAGGACAGCAGGAGGAGAAGGAGCCGCAGGAGGAACAGCAGGAGAACAGCAGCGAGGCGAGGAGGAGGGAAGAAGGAAAGCAGCGAGGAGGAGCGAGGGGGAACAGCAGGAGGAAAAGCGGAGGAGGGAGAGCGAGAAGGAGGTAACAGCAGGAGAAAGAGGAAGAGGACGGATGGAGCATAGGCAGGAACAGCAGGAGGCAGAGGCAACGAGGAGCGAGCGACAGCAGGAGGAGGAACAGCAGGAGGAGGGAGGAAAGGAGGAGGAGGAGAACAGGAGGAAGGAACAGTCAGGAGGAGAGGAGCCAGAAGATGGGAAACAACAGGAGGAGGAGGAGGCAGGGAACAGCAGGAGGAGTTGCCAGGAACGAGGGGAGGAGGAGGAACAGAGAACAGCAGGAGGAGGAGGAGGAACAACAGGATGGAGTACCTTACCGGCAGCGGACATGAGCCGCAAGCAGAAGAAACCAGAGAGGAGGAGGAACAGCAGGGAGCCCCAGGAGCTGAGGAGGGAGAACAGGAGGAGAGAACGCAGGCAGGCCAAGGAGGAACAGGAGGCAAGAGAACAGCCGACAGAAGGACGGAGGCTAAGGAGGGAGACAGGAAGAAGGAGGAAGGAACAGGAGGTACCGGAGAAGAGGAACAGCAGGGCAACAGCAGGAGGAAAAGGAACAGGAGGAAGCGTAACAAGGGAGGAGAGATCTAGTCTACGGGAACCAGCCCAGGGAGGCAGGAGGAGGAGCCACAAGCCATCTCAGCCCTTCTTTACTCACAGCCCGCCTGACAACCCACCACTCTGCTATCACCATTGGTTCGCCACGTCCTGAGTGAAGACAAAATGCCTTTTGCGAAAATGAATTTTGACAGTTTGACTTTATTTTCAAACCGAAGAACTCTTTTCAAAATCCTTAATAAAGCTGCTCCAACGCCACTGAAAAAATCTGTCCCACTTTGCTCTGAACGAAAAACATCCTCTGCCTTTTCCTTTTTTACCTTCCAGACTCTGGATTGGTCCGTAGATGTTCATAACTTCATAACTCCAGACCTGAAAAAGCACCTCCTGAAGAGCTGATGTTCACGATGAAAACGTGACGTGTTGTAATCGGCGAGGAAATGTGAACTTCTCTTGAAGATGAAGGACTTTGTGCACGGTTCCAGACAGATAAAAGTGAAACAAGCAGGAGCAGAGGAGGAGCAGGAAGAGGAGCAGCAGGAGGAGGAGGAGGAGGAGGAGGAGGAGGAGCAGGAGGAGGAGCAGGAGGGAGGAGCAGGAGGAGGAGGAGGAGGAGGAGGAGGAGTAGGAGGAGCAGGAGGAGCAGACAGGAGGAGCAGGAGGAGGAGGCAGAGGAGCAGGAGAGGGAGCAGCAGGAGGCAGGAGGAGGAGGAGGAGGAAGGAGCAGAGGAGGAGGAGCAGGAGGAGCAGGGGAGGAGGAGGAGGAGAGAAAGGAGGAGCAGGAGGAGGAGGAGGAGGAGCAGGAGGAGGATGCAGAGGAAGGAGGAGAAGGAAGACCAGCAGGAGGAGGAGGAGCAGGAGGAGGAGCAGGAAGACCCAGCAGGAGGAGCAGGAGGAGGAGCAGCAGAGTGAGGCGTTTTGAGCAGGGACCAGAGCCAGGCTGATTTAGAGGCTGCAACACTAACGAGGCAGAAGGTGTAGACGATGGATTTCCCTACGGGACAATAAAGTACACCTTACCCTTAAGTAGTAGTAGAAGTAGTAGCAATAGTAGTAGAAGTAGTAGTAGTAGTAGTAATAGTAGTAGAAGTAGTAGCAAGTAGTAGTAGTAGTAGTAGTAGCAATAGTAGTAGCAATAGTAGTAGAAGTAGTAGCAGTAGCAATAGTAGTAGAAGTAGTAGCAAGTAGTAGAATAGTAGTAGATAGTAGTAGAGTAGTAGTAGCAATAGTAGTAGTAGCAATAGAGTAGTAGCAATAGTAGTAGAAGTAGTAGCAATAGTAGTAGAGTAGTAGAATAGTAGTAGAAGTAGTAGAAGTATAGTAGTAGAAGTAGTAGCAATAGTAGTAGAAGTAGTAGCAAGTGCTTCACAAAATCGAGTGCTTGCAGCCAACTCTCACGTACAGGCTCACACGTGGAAACAACTAAAGTGTCCAGTCTGCTCCTCGAGAGGTTTCCTTCTCCCATTGACTCCACTTCATCCATAGACTTCTCTGGGACATGCTCCTCCCACAGAGACACAAAGATCAGGCCTTGAAGTGGCTCCTACACACAGCAAACTGTCCAAGAGTCTGAGAATCAACACAAAGTCCTGAGCCTCATTTATCACGCTTTAAACACAGATCTAAATGAGAAAAATGAGGCAAAATTGTGAACGTTTAGTCCAAGTTTAATTCACATTTGGGCCGTTTTTTACACAGAAAAACGCCTTTTGTCTGTGTGAAAACGTGACGTGATGAGAAAATAACGGAGGATTTCCTGCAGAAACAATGAGCGACACACACGACTCTGAAGTGTGTATTCAGACAAAACACACACACGTTTACAATACGATGCAGACGACGCACAGTTGTCTCATTTTGACCCAAAGAGCGGGTTACACGTGATGTGCTGCACAAGGGCTTTTTGAACTCAATCACATTGGCTTAAGTGTTCCATAATGTTTCTCACCCACAAATCAACCATATCTCCTCCTCCTCCTCCTCCTCCTCCTCCTCCTCCTCCTCCTCCTCCTCTCCTCCTCCTCCTCCTCCTCCTCCTCTCCTCCTCCTCCTCCATCTCCATCCCTCCTTTATCTCCTCCCTCTCCGTCCCCTCCCCCCTTCCATTGTTCGAATACAGCAAATTCAACATCAAACCCACAAATATACAAAACGTCCTTCTCTTGGTCTCCTCCTCGTCCACATTTCTCCTCCTCGTCCACATTTTTCTCCTCGTCCACATTTCTCTTCCTCGTCCACATCTCTCCTCCTCGTCCACATTTCTCCTCCTCATCTCTCCTCTCCTCGTCCACATTTCTCTTCCTCATCCCACATTTCTCTTCTCATCCACATTCCTCCTCGTCCACATTTTCTCTCCTCGTCGTCCACATTTCTCCTCCTCGTCGTCCAATCTCTCGTCCTCTCTCGTCTACATTTCTCCTCCTCGTCCACATCTCTCTCCTCCTCGTCCACATTTTCCTCCTCATCCACATTTTTCCTCCTCGTCCACATTTCTCTCCTCGTCCACATCTCTCCTCCTCGTCCACATTTCTCCTCCTCATCTCTCCTCCTCCTCGTCCACATTTCTCTTCCTCATCCACATTTCTCTTCCTCATCCACATTTCTCCCTCCTCGTCCACATTTCTCCTCCTCGTCGTCCACAATTTCTCCTCCTCGTCGTCCACATCTCTCCTCCTCCCTCGTCTACATTTCTCCTCCTCGTCCACATCTCTCCTCCTCCTCATCAACGTTTCTCCCCTCGTCCACATCTCTCTCCTCGTCCACATCTCTCCTCCTCGTCCACATCTTCTCCTCCTCGTCCACATCTCTCCTCCTCGTCCACATCTCTCCTCCTCGTCCACATCTCTCCCTCCCCCGTCCACATTTCACCATCAGAGCAGTGTCTAGACCACTTGGAGACCGTTCCTCGTCTGGCTCCGCCCACGCTGACTCCAGACTCCTCATAAACATTGGCTAATTCAGCCTCGTGGGGGCGGCTGTCCCCGAGCTAAGCTAATTAGCAGGCACTTTATTGAACGATTCGGGAGGACGGCAAAATGAGGCAAAAAGAGGATGCTGGTGTAATGCCTCATTCATCCAGGAGGGTTCCATTGCGTTGTACCACTGGGCGGCGCCTCGTCCTGTTTATCTATTTGTTTGCACTATTTAAGACTCACTTTGTTCCCAAACTCCATCTGAATTTAAAGTATTAAACGTGTCGGATATAGACATTGTTTTAAGTGAAATCTGATGACTTGTAAAGCATGTTTAGAAGCCAGTTAAAGCCACGAGAATGCAGCGTGTCCAGCTCAGAAGGTCCCACTGTCAGGGTCCGAAACTGAACTCTGATGATTATAGTTCTTAAAATAACACGATGTCCAGGTCCTTCGCCGCAGAGCCGGAGTAGATGATGCTCTCTGAAAGCCTCGTCTTCAGCGGTCGCCCTCCCACTGGTTTATAGATCCAGTCACAGAGCGCTGACCTTTTGTGCAGCGATAAGCTCCTCCACACAAGCCCCCAGCGACCGGCCAACTGGGCTGTCGATAGGCAATTTACGCCGTCACTCTGGGCGCTCGCGGCTCAGGAGCAGGTAAAGAGTCTGCTGGGGTCTGCTGGGGTCTGCTGGGGTCTGCTGCTGGGGTCTGCTGCTGGGGTCTGCTGCTGGGGTCTGCTGGGTCTGCTGCTGGGGTCTGGCTGCTGGGGTCTGCTGCTGGGTCTGCTGCTGGGGTCTGCTGGGTCTGCTGCTGCTGTGGTCTTGCTGCTGGACCCCAATATTATGTTGTAATTAATTATTAATGAATACTTTAATTTTGCGTTTTGGTTTAATTAAAGCGAAATAAAAATGGACAAAGTTAGAGCATGGTATTATGAAAAAGGTTCAATCATGGACCATGTTCTTGACCAAAATAGATCTACATTTCAGCCTTTGATCTGTTTTGTTTTAGGACAATAACCTAATCAATCATGTAAATGAACGTATGAATGAACACAGAGGCTGTAGTCTTCGCCCTCACCCTGTAATAGCCCTCACCCCTGTAATAGCCCTCACCCTTGTAATAGCCCTCACCCCTGTATAGCCCTCACCCCCTGTAATAACCCTCACCCTGTTAATAACCCTCACCCCTGTAATAGCCCTCACCCCTGTAATAACCCTCACCCTGTAATAACCCTCACCCCTGTAATAACCCTCACCCCTGTAATAACCCTCACCCTGCCCTCACCCCTGTAATAGCCCTCACCCTGTAATCCCTCACCCCTGTAATAGCCCTCACCCTGTAATAGCCCTCACCCCTGTAATAGCCCTCACCCTGTTAATAACCCTCACCCCTGTAATAGCCCTCACCCCTGTAATAAACCCTCACCCCTGTAATACCCTCACCCCTGTAATAACCCTCACCCCTGTAATAACCCTCACCCCTGTAATAACCGTAATAACCCTCACCCCTGTAATAGCCCTCACCCCTGTAATAGCCCTCACCCCTGAATAACCCTCACCCTGTAATAACCCTCACCCTGTAATAGCCCTCACCCCTGTAATAACCCTCACCCCTCACCCCTGTAATAACCCTCACCCTGTAATAACCCTCACCCCTGTAATAACCCTCACCCCTGAACCCTGAACGCGCTGAACTGCTGCGTGTGAGTGCCGACGCCTCCACATTGCAGGCGCTGTGTGATCCAGAAGCACACACAGCATGCACAATGAGGACACTTCAGCACTTTGACGTTTCTCTGACAACGTTGGAACACTCTGGGGCACTCGGGATACTTTGGTACACTTTATGAGACTTTTTGACACTCAAGAAGACGTTGGCACACTTAAGAGTTTGGGAGACTTTGGTACGCTTAAGAAGAGTTTGGTACGTTTCAATAGACTTTGGTACACTTAGAAGAGTTTGGAACGTTTCAATAGACTTTGGTACACTTAAGAAGAGTTTGGTACGTTTTCAATAGACTTTGGTACACTTAAGAAGAGTTTGGTATGGTTCAATAGACTTTGGTACATTTAGAATAGTTTGGTATGCTTCAATAGACTTTGGTACAATTACATAGACTTTGGACACTTAAGAGTACTTTGAGACATTTTGGGAGGCTTTGAACACTTCGGAGGCTTGGAACACTTCGGAGCTTTGGAACACTTCGGAGGCTTTAGAACACTTCGGGAGGCTTTGGAACACTTCGGGAGGCTTTGAGACAGACACTTCCGGAGACGTTTGGCGCACTTTCTGAGACCTTGATACGCTTCGGTAGCCTTTGGATCAATGTGGCACACTTCAGAGACTTGGCACACTTTGGTACACTTTGCCGACAGGATCAATTCGACAATCCTGATCTCTTGTAATCCTTGGACCCCGTGGATACCGCATGTTGTGCTCAAGGCGTTTGCAGTTCAGCGTACACGCACAAGGGGCCGGCGATACAGGCTCAGGTTTCTGCCTTTTCCCTTTTCAGACTTTACACGCATTCTTCGGGGAAAACGTCTGAATAAACCAAACCTTTGGACCACTTTGGCGTGCTCTGCCCTGCCAGGCAACTACTGACTTTTAGAGCTTCTCAATCAAAAAAATCTCAATCAAGGTGTAGAAATTGTGGTTAAGTTCATATTTGTAAATAGCGGCATTGCCCAAAACGGACTAAAACACCATTACATTGGTTTGATCCCTCACATTTCACCTGGTTGATCAATGTCCCCCCAGACGTGCAGAGGGGCTTAATATATGTTGAAATAAAGTGAATTGAATGGTCGAATTGCTTTGTGAGAGTAAAATGCGCAGTTCATTTCTCCCAAATGACTTCTGCGCGAGTAATTCACGTTTTAATCGCATTTCTCAGAATTCATTCCCCGTGCGGTGACACGCGTGGAGCGCATTATAGAACGCGACAGTGAGCTTCCAGCGCTCGAGTCGACAGCGACGGGCGTCCATAGAAACGGCGCGTCCTTTCTCTGACAGACGCGCCGCGCTCGGTCTCCGTAACGAGCTCGGGGACAATTTTAATGAGTTTGGTGTCACACGCTGTCACGTCGGGAGGAGCGGTCCGTGATCCGCCTCAGAGTGGTCCGACGGTGCGGTGACACGACGGGGGACTGCTAATGCCGATGCTATTGCTTGCGCTAATGCTAATGCACGCTTCACGGTCCATAATGGGAAATATAAGTGAGAAGAGTATAAACCAGAATATAAAGTTATTATGTGAAGGAACGTTCATGCGGTACATGAACCTCAACATTTCCATGGTCATCAGGAGAAGAATAAACCTGTAGAGTCTCATTTCGGTCCAAAACTACCGTTTCTCTGCGGTTTGCACGTTTCTCTGCTCACGTCCCGGTGGGTTTTGTCCTTGGGCCGATTCAAATAACTGGGTGGGGTTCGGCTCGCTTAAACATGTCCATGAGTTGAATGCCTATTTAGCCCCTGGTGGACTGACATGGACCCAACGCCATTATGTGTCAATTACTTGCTATTTTCCTCAGGTAAAGTCTTCCAGCAGCGAAGGAAGTCCTGACCAAGACTGGAGGGGTCCGGACACATTTCCCGATAGTAAGTGCATCTTTCACTTTATTCATTTGGTATAATTTGAGGCTCGTACGCAGACGTTAGACCGTTTTCTGTGCTGTGGAAAGTGGTCCTTCAGTGTCAGGAGCCTCCTCGCTTCTCCAGACTCCTCTCTCCGCGCGACGCTGTTGCGAGGAGATGTTCTGTAGTGGGCTCGCCTCGCCCACTCGTTCCTCCAGCCTCAGAAACAGGTCCAAGTTTAACATCGAGGGCGACTGACTCATCCTCTGTCTCGACTGCGGACGCGCCGACGAAGAGCTGAATTTATGAATGGGAAATGTGTCCGAGGCGACGCCATGGAGGACTACGACGCTGAGGAGATGATGTACTTGTAGTTTCACAGGGGGCAACTCTAAAACTACTTTTGATTGTTTTTTTAAAGACAAAATATGGTGTTTTATTAGTAAAAAAAAACATTAAAAAAAATAATTTAAAAAAATAAATGAATAAAAAATAAATAATAATAATAATAATAATAATAATAATAATAATAATAATAATAATAATAATAATAATAATAATAAATAAACAAAATCACATAAAAAAGGACTAAATGTGACCTTTCTGAATACTCTTAGAATGGTCGTGTATGTCATAGAAATAAAATGTGTGTGTTGAAATCGGAGTCTTTTCAGTTTGAAAATGTCGTATCACAAAAGAATACTTTAACCTGGAGGTGGGCGAAAAGGGGATTATATACTTGTCACGTTAGAATATCGAGTGCATTATCTTCAATTGAACATTTTAATTAAAAAAATGACAACAACGTCTGAATATTGTTATCGCTGTAAAGCAGAAAAATAATGAGATATTTACTTTACACAATGACTCCAGATGAAGAAGAACTGGGACTAAACCTGGACTGGACCTGGCCCAAACCAGGTCTACATCAGGGCAAAACCAGGACTAAACCAGGTTTACATCAGGACTAAACCAGGACCAAACAGGGACTAAACCAGGACTAAACCACGACCAAACAGGGACTAAAACAGGACTAAACCAGGACTAAACCAGGACCAAACAGGGACTAAAACAGGACTAAACCAGGACTAAACCCGGACCAAACGGGGACTAAACCAGGACTAAACCAGGTTTACATCAGGACTAAACCAGGACCAAACGGGGACTAAACCAGGACTAAACCAGGTTTACATCAGGACTAAACCAGGACCAAACAGGGACTAAACCAGGACTAAACCACAACCAAACAGGGACTAAAACAGGACTAAACCAGGACCAAACAGGGACTAAAACAGGACTAAAACAGGACTAAACAGACTAAACCAGGACTAAAAAAAGGACTAAACCATCACCAAACAGGGACAAAATCAAGTCTACTTCAGGACCAAACCAAGGACTAGACCAGGACCAAATCAATTATCAGGATTAAACCAGGTCTAAACCAGGACTAAACCAGGACTGAACCGGGTCTAAACCAGGACTAGTGAAGTTCCTTTTGCAAGTCCCATATACAAATAAAAGTCTAATACCGTGGGATGAATTGCGGTGTATTTCCCACCACGAACACATAACGTATGTGCGGACAGGCTTTTCATCAAGATTATTAAACATCTGAAGATCGGACAGACGACTCGTTGCTCTTGAGTCATAACTCTGGTGTCAGATCATAAACTACAAACCTTTCAAAACGTCCGCCGAGAACGGATCGTCCCCCGCTCGCTCTTTGGAAGATGAAATGAAGAACAGGGGAACGCTCGAACGCCGGCGATGACCTTTGCTATCCAAGACCCGTGGGGATTTCACGTTTTGAGAGAAGAACTTTGACCTGTCCTACGAGCTTCCGTGTGCTTCAGAACATGTTTGCAGAGGTTTGACCTACAGGTTTATGAAGCTTTTACACAGAAGAAGACCTGACAGAGACACGGCATTCTCAAAACACCTGAGTAACCGCGAGACGTCATGAACTTCAAGAGCTTTTAACCATGTTTTAATTGTCTTCTGTTTTGCCTTTAGAGGGATTCATGCATCTTTGAGCGATCCTGCTTGCAAGACGCCGACGTTTCCGCGGACGTTTTCACCGAGCCTCGATCCGCGCTCACTGATCCGCGCGTCTCGGGGATGTAGCGACGCCTCGCGGTACCATATGTATTCGTTTGAAGAGGCTAATGCGACTTTGACTGTTTGAAATGCCTTGACAAGACTTTGATGCGAATCGTTGCCGCCGCAGTCCAAAGAATGAAGACGTACAAAGTGTTATCCGTTCATGTTTCCTGAAGCGGAGCAGAAGGATCACGGTCGATGTAGCTCTTGTTTCGTTTATGGGATCGTTAACGCACAGAAACAAACGCCTGGACTCTTTGTGACGCTGAGACTCTTGACGTTTCGGCCTCAGATGCGGATTGACTCGGATTAGAAGTGAAACAAGCTCTGATCTGAGAGGAACAGCACGTTCTAAAAGGAGGAAAGCTTCTGTTGGTTTGGACTGACAAAAGGTCTGTAAAAACCTCAAGCAAATTTTCCCATAAAATTTATTTTGCGACGTAATAAAGTAAAGTTGGTGGAATGTCTATACAAGGTCATTTTGTTTTGAATTTAATGTATTTTTTTAGATTTTTATTTATGTGTTTGAAAAAAACAACCTAATTCTACCCGGAATGGTTGACTTGACTGAGAATAAGCGCGTCATAGCTTTATATTCATATCTTATATTGAATGAATAAGTGCCGAAAATAAACATTTCACTGTTTGAAAATGTGATGGACGAGGATTTTTTCTTGCTGTAGCTTATTTATCTGGTTAGAAGCTTTTAAAACACGTTTGTCGTATCATCTGCAACGCAAACATCATTTAGCGTCCAGAAATACATGTATTAATGTTTGAACAAGACTCTGGAGCCACATTTGTAGATTTGAGTTTAACACAGACTGAACATATATTATTCAACGTTTCTTTCTTTCTTCTCTGTTCAAAACTCTTCATCCTTTTGCACTTTGAAGGAAAATCCACCGTTGCCTTATAAAAGCCATCGCTTAAAGAGTTCAACTTAATTTAACTTTTCTAATTTGCCGGTCCGAGCGGCTCCTACACATTCTTTAGGTTTAATTGATGGGTTTTTCACGTCGTTATTTGCCGTTTTCTCCACAGAAAGTGAAGCGTTGATAGTTTAACTTTTAACAAGGACGCGGAGGCTTTGACGCCGGCGAGAGCTTCGTTTATCTTCCGCCTCATTAGTTTTAGCCTCGGAAACAGGCCATACGTCTTTACTCGTGGAGGTTCAAGTTCTGTATAAAGAAAAAAAAAAATGCGGTTCTTTAAAAGCGGAGGAGACAAAACGCTCGCTTCAGGTTGGCCGGGTTTCCATGACGACCGGCCATCAATGCCAACAAAGGAAATCCTTGAGTCGAACTACCGTCTTAGCGGCAGCGGCGAGAAATGTCGCTTCAATTCATTCCGAGAAAAAGCCTTGAATAGACGTGAAGTAAAACAACTTTGAGAGCAGTAAAGGCGCTGCACCTGATTTTAACTGTCTTGAAACGTGGGGAAAAAAACCCAGAACAGGTTCACGCGTGAATGAGTCACGTCGCGTTCGCAAGTTAGATGTTGGTGAACTTGGCGCATCTCTCCACTCCCTCCGCAGACCTGACCTGCTTGTCTCCATGGAGATACATACGTTTAAAGACGCGCTGTGGAACATTCCAGGCAAAGCAACAATAATAATCCCTATGTTGTCGAGCAGGAATCAGAATCAGAAAAGGTATATTGCCATCGTCAGTGAACAAAATTCACAGGAACTTGCTTTTGGTGATTCGGTGCAACAGGTACAACCCCCCCACCGTCTGTACCCAACAAACCCACCGCCTCGTGTTTATGCCTGAGCCGTACAATACGACGCAACGCAAACAGAATGAGACAAAATGACTCTAAATCTAAAAGTATTAAAAGTATCTCACGCGACCTCCTCCGCAGTGAAATATACAGACTCTTATTCGACTCATTACAGGGCACGGCGGCGCTCGGGCGGCGCTCCGGGGGAAAAACGACGCGGCCGCCTTCATTCGTCTCTCCACATAGTAACTCCCAAAGGTGACACTGGAATGTATTGTTCATAAGGTTCCATCTGTCATGCTCTTCTACCACCACCTTTCCTCATCATCGCGGCTGGAGGAGCGAGACGAAGCTGGCACTGCGAACGGGCTTTTCTGACTCAAGTCACAACCGCGTAATGTTGGCGCAAGCCCAGGGCAATTCTCTCTGCTGCCAGTAGAAGGAGTGCTAACACCAATCATGGAGAGGAAATGCCTGACTGAGAGAAGGAGAACTGTTACATCGACACAGATATGGCCTGACGTCAACGCTGTCGGACATCTGAATGAAACGCGGCAGAAACAGATGATGTTTGGTCTTCGGAATACAGGATGCATGTTCACAAAACCTGTATTTTACATTCAAACAAACAAACAAACGTTCAATAGTTCAACTCGCGTAAATTGTGGTAAATCGCTATAACAGTTTTGCATTTATCAGTCAGACAAAGTGGTTGAAAATGACAGGACGTGGCGATAAATGCAGCGACAATTTACAGTTTAAACTTCCATCCGAGAAAAACATTGTTGTTGTTATTCTGTCAAATAAAAACTATTGTGTAAAGCGAAATTATATACACTTTAAATGACACATATTCTGCATTATTTGTAAAGTTCTTTAAACGTACTCTTTGTTTTGGCATCTCGTGTTTTAGAAGGTAAATGCACTGAGAACCTCGCTTTCTTCAGATTTAGCCAAACCAAACGTGTGAAGCGCAAGACACAGACGAGACCGTCCTTGGACCTGCACCTACAAAGATAGCTAGGGCTGAAGGTGTCAATATGACCTTTACCATCTTCATGCGTGAGTAAACCCGAGTCAACGTTCTTCCATCTTCATACCCGTGTCTCCAGAATGGTTTACTTACTCCGAGAGCCATTACATCACCCACTATCAAACATGAAAGTCAAACGCGCCTTAACATCTGAGAGAACACTGAGATCTGACTGTGGTTATCAGTAAGAATGACCAACACTTACAATATAAAGACTGATGAAGCGGAAATAGTTTTATCTCTTCAGGTCATAAAATCACTGAAGATGGCAAATGTGATGAGGAAATCAAGAGCAGAATGTCCATCTCCAAAAAGTCTATAAAGTACTTGTAAAACCTCAAATGGACCAGAAACACGGGCTAGTTCAAAACAAAAGAAAGATAATTTAAGAGCGTTTGAGATGTGGATCTGTAGAAGGATGTTTAAGATGACATGGATGGACAAAGAAAGGAAGTCAGAGGCGAAACTTGTCAAGAACATCCAGGAGACAAAACTCTATTCCTACATCACAATACCCTGCAAAGAGTCCTTCTAGAAAAGGAAGGAGAGCGCCAGAGAGCGGCAGAGGGAGAGCATGATTAATGTGGACAGATAACGTCAGACAATGGATGAACTGCGTCGGTGCGCGGAGGGAAGCAGCGAACCGAGACGACTGTCGAGCTGTGGACTCCAGCGCAGCACAGGACGGAGCGCATGATGATGATGATGATGATGATGATGAACTAACCCAGTACTCACCTTTACGTGTTTTGGAAAATTTTATAATGCACTGAAGACTTTTTTTTTTTTTTTGACATTGCCATCCCTCTGAACTTTAGAACTATGTACGTGGGCCTCAGAACTCCTGCCATGGACTCAATACATGGATACCTTTACGTGTTTTGGAAAATGTTATAATGCACTGAAGACTTTTTTTTTTTTGACATTGCCATCCCTCTGAACTTTAGAACTATGTACGTGGGCCTCAGAACTCCTGCCATGGACACAATACATGGATACCTATACGTGTTTTGGAAAATGTATAATGCACTGAAGACTGTTTTTGACATTGCCATCCCTCTGAACTTTAGAACTATGTACGTGGGCCTGAAAACTCCTGCCATGGGCACAATACATGGATACCTTTGGAATGTACTTTTTGGCAGGAAAAAAGGTCATCACAAAGAAATGGACGACACAAACGACCAAGGACTGGACGGAGATAGGAACAGACATCAGACAATTGGAAAAACTGACATTGGGGCTTCTTCTGAAGATGGACACACACATTTGGACAAAAGGTGACTTTTATGTCGACTTTAATGTGCAGTTGCTTTGTTGTTGTTTTTCTGTTTTTCCCTTTTCCCTTTTTCCACACACTGTATCGAGTTCCGTGTTTCTTTCTTTGTTTTGTTTTATATACATTTAAAAAAAGTCCCTCCATTCTTCCTTAATTTGTCTTTTACAGGCTTTTTGAACAACTGTTTGGACATTTCACGTTGATGTTACGGAATAGGGCCTGACTGAAATGGATTCTTTTCAAGCCGATACCAAAGGGAGTTGGGACATATTTACCTTGTTTTTATGAATGAATGAACTCATTAATGTGGTTATGTACTCCGCACGCTGTATAAACTAATATGTCTGTATGTGATTATATATATATTGTTTAAGGGTGTAATCGTAATCATTGTATTTCCAAGTGACTAAACACAATAAATGAGAATTAAGACCCTAATCCGATAATCCCATGTATTTCAGAACATGTTTGTAGAGTTTAACTACAGGGTTATCCTCATTTATACGACTTAATATGGGTTCTGAAGACAAAACACACTTTTCCACAAACCTCCTTAAACTTCACGTCTCATGAAAAGTTTCAGAGCAAAGTGTCGTCTTTTTATAGACCACAAAGTTCTCGTGGAACATCGTGTACGTGCTCATGCTTTGTAAAGGAGACTCCTGGTTTGAGCCCTAGGTCAGTCCGATTACCTACAGCTAGTCCTGTTCTAGTCCCGTTTAGGCCTTTTCCTAGTCCAGGTTTAGGCCTTTTCTAGTCCAGGTTTAGCCTTTTCTTAGCTCCATTTTAGCCTTGCTAGTCCAGGTTTAGGCCTTTTCTAGTCCAGGTTTAAGTCGTTTCTAGTCCCGGTTTAGGCCTTTTCTAGTCCAGGTTTAGGCCTTTTCTAGTCCAGGTTTAAGTCGTTTCTAGTCCAGGTTTAGGCCTTTTCTAGTCCAGGTTTAGGCCTTTTCTAGTCCCGGTTTAGATCTTTTCTAGTCCAGGTTTAGGCCTTTTCTAGTCCAGGTTTAGGCCTTTTCTAGTCCAGGTTTATAGCTTTTCTAAATAATGTTTTTAAATAAAACATTCTTAAATACTTTAAAACACATACAAAAGACCTTTTATAACAGAAACAGATGCATTTCTTTGGTTGAAAATGTATTTAAAAATCTCAATGTTCAATAGTAAGAGCGCTTGACTCTTGACGACTAAAATACTCGTTAGTTGCAGCTCTAATTGTGACTCCTGACGTCGCAGCCGTGTCGGTCTCATGTAAACAAATGTGTTATTTGTGGTATTTTGTGCGAGTTACGCCCAATATCGCAGCATCTCCAGCCGTCACTGTGATCTTAAACCCACGGTGATGAAGTGCAGTTAAAAGGCCCGGAGCTGTTTACGGCGGTAGCGTTAGCATTAGCATGTTTGCACCTCCGGGCGAGCGAGTCGTCCCTGCTGTAATTTGCAATTAAATGAAAGCTGCATCGGCGTGATAGAGACGGGAACAGTTTTACCACGCCAATGTTAAAAGAGGCAGAGGCTGGAATGATGGCGCACGTCCTGGCCACAGGCTGGTATCGCCTCTGCAGGCGCTCAAGAAGATCCACATCCAGCTCTTTGAAATGTGCTCATTTGTTTTCCACAAAAGTCCCGCCACTCAAAGCACGTTGTCGCTATTGAGTCAGATCTTCTTGTTTTTTTGCTCTCCGGACTTTGAGGCAGCAGGTGGTTTTTGGTGAAAAATAAAACCTTGACTTCCTCCTACACGACTCAAACTGTTTGACTAAATCCGGCCCACCGCGTCTCCGCTCTGCATAAAACAAGAGTGGCATCCATTTAAACGCCCAAAGGCACGTCTGGAGGGACGCATATAGCATACATTTGCATAATTAATTGTGGTTCATTTATTTAAACGGTTATGCAAGTGAACCTGGCTCCTGTACTCTTCAGAACTGTACATCATGGAACATCAGCCTGACCAGCCACGCCTGACACTTTGCTTGAGGTTTTTGTACAAATAAAATCGCTTTGAACGTAACAAATTCATGTTTTTGATTGGAAAACGATCATTCATTCTCCATGTGTTCAGTAGATGCCATATTAGTGTAAAAATAAGGACTTGTGCCACTGGTTTCTGGTGGATTTCTGAAATGTGCGTGGAACGTTCGTGGTTTTCCCGTCTCCAAGCATCTCGCCTGTGCCTGGAATGTAACTTTAAACGCTGCTACTTCCATGGAGACGAGTACGCGACACGACCGGTCCAAGTTACAGGTCGGATGAGGAGATTATTGTACACGTCTTTAACTGGAGGGAAGACTAGGGATTTCAATGTGCTCCGGGGCTTTGAACTGAGCCGCTTTAACATTCAAAACAGAACAAAAAGAATCAGTGGAGTCTGCTCTTCCTCCAGAGATTGAAATTCTATTCAAATCTGGCCCAAAAATGTTAATAAAATGCTTAAAAAAAGATGCGTGCGGGAAAAATGTGTGAAGCTGTTTCTTTTCCTTCAGAAGGCTCAGACGAACTTGAATCAACGGGTTCATGTTCAAGAACGATGATGATGATGATGATGATGTCATGATCTCAGGTGGAGGCGGGGCCTACGTAACTCAAAGGGGGATGTACAAGTGTTTTGGGGGAAAAAATCTCCAAAACAGAAACTCCACAAACACTGCAGCGTGTGGAGACCGGTTCGGGATCGTCTCCACAACCTCGTCACGTTGACCTTCTGCCTTAAAGTCCTTTCAGCCGACAACAATCGCGTCTTTGGAGTTGAATAGTGATGGTTTTGTTACATTGACAGCAAAATGAACCGTGAAAACAAGGTCAACGGATCTGCATTTTGAAGGTAAAAAAAAAAAAATCGAACAAATTCTTCCACAGCATTCAGACCTTTACAGAACGTCACCTGCTCTGCACGTTTTAGATGTGAAACTGGAGCCAACACTTGATCCTTTTTAGACTCTGCACCTTTTCCACATTATTATTGATCATTGACTAACAGCGAAGATAAAGATGTGTGTTTAAGTAATGTCTCCAAGTTTTGAGGGAAATCAATAACACCTCAGTTATTTTGCTGTTCGCAGAGAAGACGAGCGATTACAGCGATGCAAACCACGAAAACCCGGCCAAACATCTGCATTTGCACACTTTAAAGTCAAATTCTGCCATGGAAACTGAACCTGCCCCACAGCTCCAAACGTGGACGTTGAACAACCGGCTTTTCTGATCTCCCGAGTTCTTGTTTCGCAGCGACGGCACGTTTTTTTTTTGAACGCTTGATTGCTTTTTTTTGGGGGCGAACTGTGACACGGGATTTGCATTTTTATGGCCTGTGTCGCTTTTGGCGTTTTGAATTCTGTCATTGAAACGTGCCGTGCTCGTTGACGCCGGAGCGGATGGCGGCCGCGCGCGGGTGTGTGCTTTGCGTTTCACCGGCGGAAGGTAGGCGGATTCGGCCCCCCGGGAGCGTTTCGCTGATGAAACTTCGCACCTGCTGGTTTCTTTTTTAACCTCTCTTCTTTAAAATCTGGTCTGCTATGCGCACAGACGCGTGACGAGACCCCTCAGATCGGTCTCGACGCCGCTTTGATCATAAACGCGGTGTGTGTCGTGCGTTCATAAGGCAACATCTGAAGAACAGGAGCGGTTTAATTATCTGCAGATTGGCGCAGATCTGAAACGAGGGTCCGCATGTGTTTGGTTCATACAGAATATAAATGACATGTTTTTGAATACTGTAGAAGTATATACATATTTCATACCGAGTGCAGTTTTCAGTGGATATATGAGTGATTTGTTGCTGCTTAATGTATTATCAAGTATTCCCTTAATTAAAAACGCATACAATTATATTATTTAAAGATGATTTGGGAGGGCCAATCAAGGGCTTTCCCGTGGATCATCTCGCTCGGCGCTCTCCTGCTGCAAGCCGCACATGCGTAGAAGGTTTCAGAAGCGCGGGTAAGTGGGGCGGAGCTTGCCGTTGCCTTCCTCATTATTCCATCCGCGCCAATAACGGCGTCTTATGTTACATGTCATCGTGCTGGCTTAAGTTCAAATTGTCCAAATTAGAAACTATAATATTGATTGAGAGTCGCTCCCACTTCAAGCCCCACCGCCGAGGTCAGATAAAAAGACCACTGCAAACTTTCTCGCTCTCCCTCTTGCTTCCTGCGGACTTCAAACACAACTTCAAAGCTGGGACTTCAGAGCGTTTCGAAGTGCCCCTGACCACACCTCCTCAGGACCATGCTGCTTCGTTGGACTCTTCAGCATCTTCCAAGGCTAAACCCTGCACAAAGTTCGGCAGGCTGCGGCCGGCTCTAAGGACCCAAAGAGCCAGAGGAGGCCCTGATCCACATCTGAGCCTTGCATCGGACACGGAAGACTGATCCAAAAGGTGGCTGCAGAATCTGGCATTAAAAGTAGTTGAGGTTCCATTGATTTAAAGGAGAATTAATCAAATCTTACTTTTCAACCCCAGCGTTTCTTTTGACTAAGTTGAGCCAAAGCCGGTGTGACCAAATGTGTAATTCATTGCTTTGATATTTTTGTTTATTAAACCACACGAAATCGTTCTGGTTTATTGATCTTTTTGGAGTTATACTGTTAGGCCTTGAATCGAGAACTTCCCGTCAGAGTAGAAATGAATGTTTTGCTGGACAAATTCCAGAGGGTGCCCTAAATATAAATATGAACATTAACTAGCTAAAAACCTACGCAAGGGGTGTCCACAATGTAATAGCTGGAGGATATGCATAACTTAGTGGTGGCACCGTGTGAGGAGGAAACCAGACGCATACACAGCAGACGAGGGTTTTCCTCAGGGGTTCCTTTATGCAATGACGGGTCTTAAAATCTGGAGGATGCAGGATTTGTGGCGCTTGATAAAATGAAATTTAAATATTACTGTCAAAGCTTTTGTTGTCGGCGTGAACTTTGCTAAATCCCTTTGAGTCAACGGGTGGAAATATGTTTATATCAAACATCGTGTCTGTCATTAACATGCGCTCTCTCACTCAAGTAAATCAAATTAAATATACATTTGTTAGCGTTTATGCTAATTTCGGCACCAAATGTTACTGTACGTCAATAAACTACGCTTAACACACTCTGGTGTTACGCTCGTATCAGTCGCCAAAACAACCCTGGGTTTGTGACATTAGCAGGCTAACGCTAACTCTGAGGCTAATGCTACCTTTGATAATGCATTAGAGCTAATTGGAGCACTAGCCTTTTCCCGAAGGTGTCCATTATGTATGTTTTATTATGTGCTCTATTTGATTAAATCATATAATGAGGCAGTCTTCAACGTATTAATAATGATGGAGCTGACGACCTTCTTTCGAAGCACAACTCATTATTCATTCACTCCACAAACACTTGACGGTGATAAGGTTCCCAGCCGTCTCTCAAATACAATCATACTGAAGAGGAAATGTTGAAAACCGGACATTTTTGAGTGCGACTCTTAAAAATGACCTCCAAGCTGGCGTTCACACACAAACGCAATTGTTTAAAAAGGGTGCGTACCCATATATCCCCACTACCTATGTTCCCCCTTTTCTATGAACGGGGGATATATGTTAATACTAGCATACCCTAACCCTGACCCAGGTCTCGGGGAACACAGGGCTGACCCCGTTTAAAAAACACGACAGCGGCTTTTCTTTTGAAGTCAATTGAAAGCTGAGACTTGGTTCTCTGGCGTTATCAGTTATTACTGAGGCGCCTGCTCATCCTGCAGTGACATGTTTGGACTTCTTCACTCTGGGAGGATATTAAATTAAATGCGCTGCATCTGCCACAGCAGGAGCTTCTTCCCAGAGGCGCTGATGACTTTAAACAATGCACTTTATTATCCTTTTCTAATTGATTTACTGATAGTGTGTTGTCTTTTGCTCAGCAATTTTTATAATGTATTTTGTGTCTCTTAAACCATCTTTATTTTCTAATGTCGACTTGAATGGATGAATGAATGCTGTGCACTTTGAGCTTCAAGTGTTCAATATTAAAAAATAATAATTACACAACGGAGACTCTGATGTGTTCCTGTTCATAAGGGACATTCTGCTCCGTGTGTTTCCAGAGTGAGGCCCTGGGAACATGTTTTGTCTTTCACAGCGGTGCGTCCTTCATACTCCACTCACAATGTCCCGTGCAGATGTTTTCACTAATACACGCCGGATCTCCTCCCGCGAGGCTCGTTTCGGCTGCACCTCTGCGCTAGCGTCGTGAGCTGGTTTGGAAACATACGGAGGAGGTCATCGCATGCATTTCCCCACATGTAATCTGCGCGTCGGGCCCGCTGTGGCGCGGCCGCTTGCATAAATCAGCACGGGATCATCGCGCGCCGCTGCAAAGCGAGAGGAGGAATGTGTCATTTGGAAGCGCACGGTTCATTTGTCTCCGGCTCCATTTAGATAAACAAGAAAAACTATCAGCGTTAGATGTAGATGTGCCGTTTCTCAGGTCACATGTTTACAAATGCGTCTAACTGTACCAGTTTTTCATGCGCGTGATATGAGAAAAAGATGCAATCTTCGATAACTTTGTCTTGTGTTACGTTAACGATAATACAGCGATATAGCCATTTAGCATATTTTGACACATACAACTTTTATTTTACCCTCATCCAAAAATACTGTGTTGTATTTAGCTTCACTCACAGGTTTGGTGAATCCTGTTTAGAAAGTCCTCTCCCTCTGAGCGCAAAAATAACCTCTGTTCTGATATTCCCCGATCAGTGACATCATAGGTCGGGCTGTGACATCATAGGTCGGGCTCTGAGATCGTCTGTGCTGTTTTTAAGTCCATAAATCATCAGCAGAGTCGTTCTGAGCATTTCTGCCTTTAATCGCGATTGTTACAACTGTGTGGCTGCATTAGCATGTCAGGGCGCGCTAGCATTTCATTATCTCACCTATGTATTGGTAATCCCCTCCGCTGTCAGTAGATGGAGCCCAAAGTCAATTCCCGGCATGAGGACAGCCCTAGTGACATGAAGTAATTTGTTTTTTTGTAGTTGTAAAACATGAGATTCCAAAGAAAAGAGCATTTTTAATGGCCAATGAACAGTACAAATAATGCATACTACGTGGGCAGCCTCAGTGCGCGCAAGATTTAGTTTCTTTTAACTCTTGGGTTGGTGCACATCGCTCAAAGGAGGACCAGAAAAAAGTCCTCAATGGAGCACAAAATCTAATGTTTGGAAATAATTCTGGTGGAAAAATGTATCACAGTAGTTTTTAACATCAGGTAAACGTGCACATCATTCATGAAGAAACTCTAGTTGTTGGAGAATCTGTGGCTCGTCACTGTAATAAATACTGGACTGAGATTGAAGAGATACTACGGATTGTCTTCAACACCGACATTACATTTGACTTTGGAACGATGTATCTCGGATGTAAAACTCCGGCGATGGAATCTGTAGATGGATACTTGTGGAATGTTCTTTAGGCTGAAGCAAAAAAAAAAAGGAGCAACAAGGAGATGGATGACAGCAACGGAACCGACTCTGAAGGACTGGACTGAGATCAATTTGGACTGATTTTTGCACAGAATTAGAAAATTGATGAATTCACAGGCCGTTGGACACGCCCCCAATTGTCCGAATCAGTTAAAAAAAAATTAATTACACAGACGTTCCGTGTGGGAAGTATATTCTGACAGTGATTCTGTACAAACTGCGATTTTTGTTTTGCCATGTGACTCTGTGTGTTTGTCTGTTGTCTGTACTATTTTGCATTATTATAAAACAATAGTAAAAATAAAACCTGCATTCTTACTGTGAAGTCGCCGCTCCACAGATACGACCTGTACCTTGCTGAAAAGTGACACAGTGCACCTTTAATGACCACCCTTCGTTATTGATGAGCTGCTCCCGCTTTTCCGTTCATGTCGGTGTAACTGGACCATATTTTACAAACCCTTTTCAGTGAAACACAAAGCAAAGCCTCTGTTTTTCCATTGACTTTTATGGACAAACAGAAAGAGCCTGCAGCGTCTGCGTGCGGCTCGGGACTATTAACACTCTCACTGTTGTTTTCACTGCCATCTCTGCCTGAAAATGAAGTATTATGAAACAAAAATGAGCTTCAGTTCTTTGGACGAGGCGAGTCAGTACAGAAAACGTTCCAACTGTTTGCCAAATCATATCGTCTATAATCGGAAAACTCAAGTGTTAATTTAAAATCTGAAACAAATACAGAGACGCGTGTAATCTTCCAACCGAAGGGAAAATTCTGCCTTTTTGTGTGAAAATCCAGATTTATCTTATGTTTTCAGATGATAATTGACAGGTAGAGTAGCGAATCAGAGACGCGCACGATCGCAACAAACATGGCTGCGTACGAGGAGGAAATAAAGGCAAAAATATATATATATCAATGGTACTTCTGCAGATTCAATGAGAAGTTTGGCTTTGTTCGAAATGAGAAAAGAACTGCTTGAACCTGATCTCTGAAGCTAAGCAGGGTTCTTGTGTACAGCAGCTTTAATTTATCGTCCATTCTCTTTTTGTGCGACGCTTAAAGGCGCTGTACCTGATTTTGACTGTCTTGAAACGTGAAGAACAACAAACTAGTTGATGTTAAACTCTTCACAGCTCCACGTGTGTCTCTCACTGACTTAATGCATTCTGAACATCACAAATATCCACCGCCATGAGGTTCGAAGCTCTCTTCACCGGTCTCTGAGCCAGTTTTACCCTCCCAGGTAAAGATGACAAACACTGCTAACGTGTTAACAATGCTAACGGCGCACTTCCTGCTTCTCTGTGATTAAAACGTTCTAAATTTAGACTCAGAGAAAGCGCTATTGTCTCATTTTCACCTGAATAAATGCTTTTACAACATATCTGTAAAGCTAACAAACATTGCTAGCGCGCCAACATGCTAACGGCGCACTTCTTGCTTCTCTGTGATTTAAAAATGCTTTAAATTTAGACTCAGAGAAAGCGCTATTGTCTCATTTTCACCTGAATAAATGCTTTTACAACATATCTGTAAAGCTAACAAACATTGCGAGCGCGCCAACATGCTAACAGCGGACATCCTGCTTCTCTGAGATTAAAATGCTTTAGATTTAGACTCAGAGGAAGCGCTATTGTCTCATTTTCACCTGAATAAATGCTTTTTCCACACATCTGTTCTGGGGAAAGACAGATTTTGCTTTATTACATTAACCTTAGCAAAGACATTTACAGGCACATTTCAGAAGGATTCCAAAAAATATGATTTGATTATCGCTACTGTGAGAAAAGAAAGACAGGATATTCATTTTTCATTTCTTGGTTTAAGTGTCTTTCTGGTGGTTTACGCAGGCATTTAGCCCGTCACAGTTTGAACTACAATGAACAGCAGCACATCCAAAGCAGAGGAATCCAAACGGAGAGAGCAAAGAACGCCGACGCAGAGGAGCAGATGTGGCGGCGAGACGTCGATAATCGTTTGCCGTGCTCTCCATGGAGGTTTAAGGGGAATGTATTGGATTGCACTTAAAGGGGAGGGCCCAGTGGAGCGCCGCAAACTAATGACTTTGAGTCCACTTCAACGACAAGAGATCTTCACACAACTTCACACATCAACTGGTTTTCCACGGTTTAAACAAACGTCCTTTTGCCTGCGAAGCTGCACTGCGGAATATGTATTTGGAACCCGTCACTATGGAGATGCTATTGCTTTGTCTGGAATGTTCTGGAATGACTGCAACAGCAATTAACGGACTAATTATGACTATTTCTGAAATAAAACACCTGAACTTTTTAGTAGCAAAAAAAAAGATTAAAAAAAAAAAGTCCTGCTGTTTTTGTTCAGTTATTATCATTTTATCTAATTATTATTTGCCTAAATGTCTCAAAACCGTCATTAATTATGTGACTAGTCAAGTATAAAAGAAATAATTTAACTTATACTTGACTAAACAGACTCTAAAACACATGAAAAGACCACATATTAAACATATTTACACCTTTATTTGGTTAAAAATTCTGCCGACATCTAAAGTTAGGTGGTGTTTTTTTCCACATTATGGCATTACACTTCTCCGATCCGTCGGCGGTTTGTGGTCACGTGACACTTGGACGGGCCTGGAAGGAGATGGATGTGACGCATGGAGTCAAAGCCCATTCTCAGCCTCTTAAAGCAATCACACATTGATCGGGGAGGACTGAAGAACGGCCGGACTCAACCGCCGCAGCGCGTCTCTGAACCAAGCGCTACGGCCAGCAATCGTTACAATTCGAGGAAAAACTTGTCCATAATTGCTTTGACGTGGAAAGGAACAGAACGACCCACAATATCCAGCAACTTTGGACTAAAGAGAAACCCTTAAGAGGACTTTAAGGGCTGTTTTTCCTTCAGATATGTTATTTATTTGTCTGCCAGGCCAAGATACAGGTCAGGGGTCTCACTTATAAAGCGAGCGTACAAAATGGGGTCCAAAAGTAATGTACGGGATTTTCCAACAACTTCACCGTGGGATTGTCGAGTCCGTAACCTCAGCACCCCGGCGTACAGTTTTGAGAGCGAGTTAAAAGCAATTTTCACCAGTCTCTGAGCCAGTTTTGCCGTGCTGGGTAAAGCTAACAAACATTAGCATGCTAACGGCGCACTTCCTGCTTCTCGGAGAATAAAACGCTCTATATTTAGACTCAGAGAAAGTGCTGTGGTTTTATTTTCACCTGAACAGAAGCTTTTACAATAAATCTGTGCTGGAGCAAAACAGATTTTACTTTATTACTTAATAAATAATTGGCTTAATACAGTTGTGCAATTGTCGTAGTAAAGACAAGGAAAAACTTAAAGTATTTGTCTTTGGCAATTATATGGCAAAAAAACAACATTTGACCAAGCACTGCACAAGAGTTCAACGTGTTTTAGTCCAAATAAAAACAACTGTAATTGGAAAAAAAGCAAGATAGATACGTGTATCCTACTGTTAAGTCTATATGAAGATTAAACTCTTTAATCCCACTGAATGAATTTGTTTAGTGTGTATTTTCCCCCGAGGGCGCGCGGCGGTCCTAAACTTGTGTGATTTATGCAGCTCTTTAATTAAATCCGTCTTAATCTAAAGCGACCGCACACCTTCGTTACTCATAGCCTTCCTGGCCGCCGCCGCCGCCGCCCCACTCTCCGCTCAAAAAAAACAAACAAACGCGCTGATTTGTGGCTCTGAAAATGGCCGCAGGAGTCCGTAGCGCCGCGCGAGCCTCGGCCCCAGTGGCCCTCATGAATATTCACAGCGCCGGGGCAAATTTGTACACGCCGTTTTTTTACACACGCAGCCTGACAACGCGTGAGTCATCGCCGCTTCTGCTGCTGGTGCTGGTGGTTGTGGTGGTTGTGGTGGTTGTAGTGGTTGTGGTGGCAACGGGAATGCAAAACAGTCGAGTAAGTACAGGGGATTTCAGGGGATTTCGCCGCTCTGCGCTTGTTAAGGGTTTAGAAAACGAACGTGCACAGATGCAAACGGGCAGATGGAATCGAGCGGGACAGAAAGATGTTCTCGGTTCTGACCTTCACAAACGCCCGAAACGACTGTTCGAATCTCCTCTTTGAGATTTGAGTTGAAACGGAAGCAGGAGCAGGAGTGTGTAGGTGTGAAGTGAAAAGGCAGAGAATTCACACAGCACAGAGCAACTTTCCCTCCACAAACGCACAAAGCTTCCCTCTGCACGTTATTAAACACAAAATAGGCTGATTTCGTCCACCCAATTACAATTTTGAGGTTTCATTCGTTTAAGCATATGTGGTCATTTCCCACAATTGTCAAGACACTTTTTAATAACCGATTTTGGACTGGATTTATTATTCGTAAGAACAAATATTACACTAAGAGAACATGGTTTATGAAGAGTTAAAGTGTGGATTGGTTGCAGTGAACAAGCCAATTCTAAGACTTACAGTGGAAACATATTTGATTTGAACCAATTTGTACCTGTAATAAAGTAGAATCCGTTTCGTCCCAGCACGGATTCATCATGAAAGCTTCTGTTCGGGTGAAAATGAGACCACGGCACGTTCTGAGTCGAAATATGAAGCGTTTTATTCTCTGAGAAGAAGGAAGTGCGCTGTTAGCATGCTAACGTCTGCTAGCATGCTAATGATTGTTAGCTTTACCCGGGACGGCAAAACTGTGACGAGTTGAACATGAACTAGTTTTGTTTTTTCACGATTCAAAACAGTCAAAATCAGGTACAGAGCATTTAATGCGTTGTGCTGTTATTTTGTTTTTAGCTTCTGCGTAGCCCTGCACACAATCACTTTAATTTAATTTTAATTTTGTTTTATCGTACATGATTAAATCTTAACGTCAAAGCACTGTTCACTGACAAGAATTACTTGTATGGACTTTCAACTATTATTATATTGCAATATTTGGTGCTTTGTCTGTTTCTTGTTGAAATGTAATAATTGAACATATGATTCTGTCAAAGTCAAAATCATAACAACCTAATGAAGACGAGAGAGTTGTTTTGGCGTGAAGACAAAGGTAAAAGCCTGTACATTCTCCGCGGCTCTCACGACTCGCTCGGCCCCAGAGGACGACACTCCTCCCGCTGCCGCGCCGAGCGTTGGTGGGTGCTCGCTGGTGCGTGCCTCGCCCTCTGCTCTGTGAATGAGAATGAGCTCCACGCCGTGTGCGCTCCGTGCGGTGACAGCTGCGCGCGCACAGTCGCGCGCGCTAACCGCACACACACAATCTCAGCAGGAAGGTAGAAAAGCGCTGCTGTCGGCACATCCCCCGCGCTCGCTCGCTCGCGGCGCCGGGACCCTAGCCACATCGCGCTCCGCCGCTCCTACGAGGTCTGAGACGCACTCCGCCTGACACGCCAAGGTCAAAGGTCAGCCGCTGTTACTGTTCGTCAAGTCTGGAGCGGTGAGATCATCATCGGTCTCAAACCACGTGGGAAAACACGCCATGGAGGAATTATAAACGACTCGCGCTACTTCAAAAAGGGGACGTCCTGAGCACTTTTGACACTTTGAAGACCACCACTGTTTAAGTGAGCCCAAAAAGAGCCCGAAAAGGAATAAAAATAATACAAATTGTTGTGGCTCCACTTCTAATGAGGAAACAGTTTAGCACTGCACAGTAGTGATGGGCCAGACCACATTTGTGGACTTTTGGAGTAATTTTTTATTAATAATCTTCAGGTGTAACTTTGAGAATTAAGTCATTTAAATAAATACGTACATAATAATCAATACTGCGTCACAGAGTACATTTCAGACGTACAAACTATCAAGTGACCAGAATCTTCATTTAAAGTGGAGTAAATGCCTTTTGCAGTGAATCATTCCAGTCACGTTCAAGCATAAACTTGGCGATTTTTTTGGGGGGGTCGAATGGAAGCCCTGGAGGCGGAGATGAAAGAGTGGTGCGTGACGATATGGACTCAGTATTCTCTGTCAAACTCGCGGTGAAGGTAAATCATTCAGACGTTAGAGAAAACGGCGGCGTTCGGTGATTTCCAAACCGTGACAGTCGAGTCCTTTGAGGCCGAGCCAGAAAAACCCGCCAAGAACCGGGAAACGACACCCAACTTCAGATTTCCTTATGCGCTTTCATCCCTCACTCGTGTGGACACACATGTCGGAATATCGGCACGCAGAATGATACAGCAGAATAAACTCATACTTCATCACAGATAGCACGCGCGTCCGTAGCCCGCCGAGTGTTCCCGACGTCTGGTAGAGACAAATCCATTTCCCGAGCTCACTGTCAAAGAAACGACCACAGCGGTGTGAAGTCGTTATACGAGGTCTGGTCGACAGTGACGAACGCACACGCAATCTGTGAGGAACAGAAAACAGTCACTGACCGTCAGCCGGAACCAAAGCTTCAGACATAACTGAGGTTGTCAAAAAACGTCAACAAAGGCAGTATCTTTTGAACAAGACGCGGATGTCTATCGTTCCCTCGTCGGGCGCATTTCCTCCATTTTCCGTTTTGAGTCCATGAATCATCATCTGTTTGCGCGCTCACATGTCGGCGCTAGCGTTCGTTTCGGGCCCCCGTGTAATTAACCCCTGCAGCCAGTAGATCGGAACCCAAAGGTAGTTCCTAGCGTGGAAAAAGCCAGGGTGAAGTGAAGTAATTCGGTTTCCTTAGACCATTTTTTTTTTCGTTTTAAAACACGAGATGCCGCCGTAAAGATAACGAGACCATGTTTCAAGGCCAATAACAACACAATCATTCATAACATTTGTCGTTTTAGGAAGCTGGACTCCCTCAGCGGCAATAAACACCTCATGTCCACCATTTACAAGACCTTGCATCTGCTCGTGCAGCGCCATCTGTTGGTGCAGCTCCATCTGCCGGAGCAGCGCCATCTGCGTCGTCCAGAACAAACGCAGGCTTCAGAGCGTTTACTGCTGGTTTTGATAGTCGACTAGCCACAATTTGACACTTAAACGTTGCAGCCCTTGAATACCGTCTTCCACAACAACGTACACGCTTTCTTTTTCAGGTTGGGCAGAGGGAAATACAAGAGTTTTACTTTTGATTTTTCTGCTTTCCTCTCAGGGCTTCCGTATATACACCTGGACAAAGGGGCGTGATGCCGCG